>PVKA01008420.1:0-73083 GCA_004027165.1 Ctenomys sociabilis
GTAAACCATAACTGACTTTGCTCAGGTAGTAAAAGGTCTTGATAACAGGGCTTCTCTCTTTGCAAATGATTTTTAAAAAGCTAACATACATGTTTGGTTATACAAATTAACCCTTACCCACCATTGCATGCATATAGGAAATATGTAAATTTATAACTTTTTTGGAGGCTGCTTAACTAATGCACAAAACAAAAGATGAGGAACCCACTTTTCATGAGCTATTGTGCAGATTCCTCAGGGGGCATTGTATCCTACCTACCCACCCATACCCACCCCCATGAAATGGAGGTTTTCAGCACTGGACTTTACAGCTGAAGGAAATGTTTTTTTCTTTTTGTCTTTTTTAGGGAAGGTCTACAGGGTGTTTGAGGTTTCACTACTAGATTGAATTCATAGTGATCTGCCTGTTTACAGCCTCCCAAGAGCTCAGATTACAGGTGGCACCATCATGCCCAGTCTCAATTGCTGTCTCAGCATTCCCCTGGGGTGGGGCTGGCAGAGCAGGCCCAGTATCAAACTCTGTGCCTCCTTGTAGGTGCTTTAATCCACTGAGCTATTTGGCCAGCCCAGGAATTTAATACTTATAAGCAAAGCTTCTTTTCCATAGATAACAACTGGTGAGGCTTTTATTGAAATGACACAATTTCAAGAAGAGAAAATGCAATCAGTGGAGATAAAACATTTGTATCTATCTAGCATATATCTACAGTCAAAATATTATCTTGCATTAACTTCCTGCTCTCTTACTCAGTACATGATCTCATCCAGTAGCTTATAAAAGCTCCTAAAGAAACTGCCTTGAAAATTCTGTATATCATACTACATTTCTATTACCATAAATAAGTGTCAGATGACAGGGGACTAGGTACACCTGGCCCAGAGGTAAGCAAAACTTACCAAAAAACAAATGTGCTTCTGTTTTGCCAACCAAGTCAAGGAAGTGCAAAGCACCAAACACCTGTGGAGATCTCCAGTGTACACCAATTTACTTAAACAAGGAAACTGTTCAGTCCTTTCATAAAAGGAGAGCATTTTAGAATTCATAGCAAAACAGTAGACTAAAACACTAAGTTAATAGAAAATTCACTTAAGAATTACAGAAAAGATTCCATTTAAATAATTAAAAGTAACATCACATATCCAGTTTATAAATGCTGTTTCTAAATTATTACCTTCCTATACAAGTAAGAGTAGGCTAGTGTACTATACTGCCAGGATAGATGAAGTTGATTTTTATATCTAACATCATCATGGTAGATAAAAACTTTATGCAAATAACTCTGACTTTGAAAGGACAGTTTTCTAAGACAACTGAATAGGTAAATTACCCAAAACTCAATTAAATGTACATCTTATAGGTAAATGTATGCAGTGTTACTGGTATGAATTAACAGGTAATGAAGTGCACTTCAAAAGGTCTAGTTCTTGTGGGATGCTCTCTAAGAAATGAAGCCTATGCCCCAGTGCTGGCTGTGTTGAAATAAATGTTCCCTTAATTGACTAAAAGAATGCTATCAAGTCCAGCAGAGGAACCAGTGGTCCCATTAATAGCAAAGCAGCAACATGTAGGTGAGAGTAGTCTTGGGCTCCAGCAGGAGCTTTTGAGATTCCAGGGCTAAGACATATGACGCAGAAAGAATTGCACCTTCCTGACAGTAAAGCTGCCAGCCTTGCACACATCAAAACTATCTGTGCACTGATAATGAAGGCCTTTGTGCCTGGTGTCCTATCACATTATAGGTCAGGGTTACAAAGTTTCTTTTCCCTAAGTACTCTGCCACCCACAACCCTAACTGATACCAATAAAAGCCATGAGCTTTTGGAGAGGGGGCCTTTTGTTTCACAGAGAGCGCTGGGTCATCCCAAAGCTCAAACTGCAGAACTTTCTCTCTGTCTTTCTTTTACATCTGTGTGCCATACTGCCCAGGGGGTTGGACTGACACCCCTCCAGAAGGTTCAGTAAGTTCTTACTTTACGTATAAATCTACCAAATGTGATTTATTAGTGTAATCATACCACTTTTAACTTATAAAAATATCAGAACATTAACTCCGGCCTACTCAAGAAACTAAATATTTTCCAACAGAACTAAAGGTTTCTCATCCGTTTGTGTTTGGTCCCCATTTACAAATCAATGTTCAAGAAAAAACGAAAGTTTAATCTACAAAATGATCCAGCTATTCCATCACTGAGAACATAGTCCCAAAAAAGGAATCCACATGTTAAAAAAATCTTCACTCCCATGTTCATTGTTGTTCTATTCACAACAGCAAAGACATGAAATCAATCCACGTGTCTATCAATAAATGAAAGACTACAGAGAGTGTCAAATATATACACACTAGAATATTATACCGCAATAAAGCAGAAGGAAATTCTGTTATTTGCAGCAACGTGGGTGAGCCTGTGGTGATTTTAAAAACTGTGCACAGAAAGGCATTTTTAAGCGCATGGTCTCAATCATAAGTAGGACTTAAAAAAGTTTTTCTCACATAAGCACAGAGGAGAACAGGAGTTACCAGAGGGTAGGAAAGAAAGCAGAGATGGAGCCGGGCGTGGTGGCGCATGCCTGTAATCCCAGCACTCGGGAGGCTGAGGCAGGAGGATTGTTGTGAGTTCGAGACCAGCCTGAGCTACAAAGTGAGCTTAAAGCCAGCCTGAACTGCATAGCGAGACCCTGTCTCAAAAAGACAAAAAAAAAAAAAAAAAAAAAAAAAAAAAAAAAAGAAAGCAGAGATGGAGACTAAAGAAAGGTTAGTTATCAAGCACAATAATATGGCTGAACAGAAGAACTAAGTTCTAGGCTGGCTACAGTTACCAACAATTTATCGTCTCTTTCGCAATAGCTAAAACACTGGCTTAGACCATTTCCAGCATAGGACAAATGTTTCGGTTGATGGTTGTGCTACTTACTCTACTTGATCAATGTAATTTATATGCAGTTTCCATGTACCAAATTATGCTGCACACCATAAATATGTACACTGGGTGTCAAATTCAAAAAATCTTTTTCATTAGAAAATCATCTCAATGCCAGCATTATTTAAGTGGTTAAACTCAACCCAGTAATTCACAACTCTGGAGCCTCATCCCTATAATAAAATTCTTGTTGAGTAAATTAACATAAACTACTTCATTGGTATAAAAAATGTGATGCTACCAAAATACATATAAAAGAATAAGTCAACATGATTCTGTTGTATAAATAAGAGTATAGATTAGTATGTTTTCTTTAATAAGGAAATGCTAATTCTGTGCAACCAAGAACAACCCTCATGACAGTATCTGTACTTGTATAACTACTATCAAGGAATTAAACTAACTGATTTTAAAATGGAAAAACCCATCTTTAGAAAACAACTGAGCCAGGAGATCACAGCTGGAACAATAAGGGACAGAGATTAGGATAACAGGTACTAGAGGACACAAGTACATGAGGATAACAGAGAAAACCAGACTGATGCAATGAATTAGAAGGGGAAACTCCCAAAAATGTAGCATCAGGAGATTCTAAAAGGAAAGCAATGAGTTACAGTAGCACTTGTATCCCAGGTGGGGCATATACTTTGTTAGAAAGCAGAGCAATCATACTGCAGCAGTGGCCTAGAGGGTGGAAGAGCCTCTCCTTGCCCACAGGGAAGGGAAACACTGGTACTGAGATGACTGCAGCCCAGAGCATCAGAAAATGACAAGATAGCCCCTGTTCCTGGTAAGACAGAACCAATGCTGTCAAAATGGCCAGACTTCCAAATCAATTAGACAGATTTCCTGCGATCTCAACCAAAACACCAACAGTATTTCTCACTGAATTAGAGAAGACAACCCTAAAGTTCATATGGAATCAGGAGATCCAGAATAGCAAAAGTGAACCTTGCCATAAAGCCAAGCTAGTGGGAATGACAACGAGGACATCAAGTAATATTACAAAGCTACACTAAGAAAAATACATGGCACTGGCACAAAAACACATATGTGAAACAGGAACAGAATAGAGTTTACAGAAACAGTCACAGGCACATGCAGCCATCTGATTTTTCAAAAAGGGGCCAAAACCACACATGAGGTGAAACAGTCTCTTCTTTGGTGCTGAGAAAACTTACTATACACATGAAGAAGGCTGAATCTAGACTTAGATCTCTCACCTTGTATTAAACTAAAATAAACATAAATGAAAGATCTAAATCTTAAAACATTTAATGTGCTAGAAGATAACAAAGCTAAAGCTCTTAAAGACATAGGCACAGGCAAGGACTTTCTGAAGAGAATCCTAGTTGCACAACAAATAGCATCAAAAATCCCCATTGGGTGACTCCAAATTATAAAGCTTCTGCATAGCAAAGGAACTAATCAACAATGAAGAGACAAATGATTCTGCCTGCTACTCTTCTGACAGAGGACTAATATCTAGAATATATAAAGCACTTAAAAAAATTAGACCCCTCAAAAGACCCAATCAATAAGTGGACAACTGAAATTGTTGTAGACAGCTGAGTTAGCTAAAAATACTACAGACAGTCAGACAGGGCCAGGCTCTGGAAGGAGATAACACAGAAGACAAAGACAACTATTGGAGGGATGGATACTCCTGCTGTGAACCAGGCCTAAAGATCAAAGGCCAAACAAATGCTAAAAGAGTAGCACCTCCGGCCGGGGAGATAGCTCAGTGGAATAAGTGCTTGCCTGGCAAGCACAAGGGCCTGAGTTCAATCCCTGGTACCACAAAAAAAAAAAAAAAAAATAACAAATAAACAAACAAAAAAAAGAGTAGCACCTCGGATATTCTAAATCACCTGTAAAGACCCAAGTCAGTCACTAGCCCAACCCCCAACGGGAAGAGACCCTTTCCCATATTCATGCCTGCTTACTCCATGACTCATTTCCCTATGTGGTCCTGGGCATAATCAACTTTACCTGAGCAATGGTGCTTGCAATCCCATTGGTTGACCATAGTTTTGTCCCACCTCACATCCACCTAAGCGAGTTCTCATTTTCTTCACCTTAGCCCCACATGACTTTACACTATAAAAGTCCCTGGAAGAGACAGCTTCCCCAGGAAACCCACTCAGGTCCCCCTTCTGTCCTCCAACAGAAGCTTTTCTTTCCAATAAAGTTTTACCCTCAATCTCTGTTTGTTCCTAAAATTCATTCTTCAGTTTTAGAGAACATGAACTCATGCAGGTCAGGTTGAGAGTTTTACTTCCCTGTATCAAAATGATAGACACTTCTCAGAAGAGGTACAAATGACCAATAAATGCACAAAAAAAGCTTCAATATCAGTGGTCATTAGAGGAATTCAAATTTAAAAAACCCTGAGATTCCATTTTACTCCATAAAGAATGCTGTCAAGAAATAATGACAAGTGCTAGTGAGGCTGCCAGGAAAAGGAGCCCTTTATCATTGTTGGTGGGATGTAACTGAGTATAACCATTATGATGTCAATATAGTTTTCTTCAAAAAAAACCCTAAATATGGAAATTGCATTTGATCTATTTTTCTTCTAGCTTATCTTCCTGAAAAAGTTAAAGACAGATTATAGTGATTATGCATACCCAAATCTGTTAATGCACAATTCACAATAGTTAAATCCTGGAAGTGACCTATACAGTATGTCCATCAACAGATGGATGGATTTTAAAATGTTATATTTAAAGACAATGGAGCACTCCTCTGTGACTAGCCAGCCATCCCAGATGGTCACAGATCCTCCAGAATCTGTCTCATCTTCTGTGAAATGGGCCCTCTGATACTGATTACCTGAACTGCTCTGGGAACTATGTTAGACAGGCACAAAACAGGCTTAGAATAGCCTAAAGTCTACCCTATATGCAACATGGCTGACACACAGCCACTATTGTTGTAAAATCCTGATGCCTGACATGTGGTAATACGGATGAATAAATTATCTTAGCCTTCTGAACTTCAATCTTGCAAACTCTCTCTAAATTACATTTGCTATACAATAATCAAAGTTTGATGTTTCATGAAAAAAAAAAACTTCTGATTTGAGAGAAAAAAAATTGAAAAAATTATGTTTCAGAACATACTTAGCTTGGAGACTGGGTGTGGTGGTGCGTGCCTATAATCCCAGCTCTTGGGAGGCTGTAAACAGGTGGATCACTATGAGTCCAATCTAGTAGTGAGAACCTGAACACCCTGTAGACCTTTCCCTAAAATATATTAAAAAAGAAGAAAGAAAACAAACTAGGAACATACTTAACATGGTATAAACTGTATATGAATGTAGTGATTAATATATATAACTACATAATTGGAGACTCATTTAGTTCAATCCCAACTATTATGATGTGATATGAGGATATGGTGTGAGAAAAACCATCACAGAAACAACATTCTGAATCTCTATATAAGCAAATATGCTGAGTGTATGTCCTAGGTAATCCTGGTAACCTGTCAGTTTGATGGAACTGAGACTCCTAAAAAGGTAACTGGATTGTGAGGGCAATAACCTCATCAGTAGATCTGCCCAATGACCAGTTCATAGCCGGCTAGGCCATTCAGCAGTGAGCCTCACCAGGGCAATGGGCCAGTGGGCTCTGACCTGGGCCTATGCCTGGCTCCTGGCCCCTTCTTCTCAGCCTCTTACCTCATTCTCTGCTTCCCCAGTATCATGAGCTGGGCAGCTCTCCACACCCCTATCGTGCCCCTCTATCATGATTTTCTGCCACGAACCTAGCTGATCACGGACTCAAATCTCCGAAAATATTAGAAAAAATAAGTTTCTCTTCAAGTTATAGGTATCAAGTGTTTGGTCCAAGAAATGAAAAAAAAAAAAAAAAGACCAATACCATGTAACTGTAATAAAATGAGTATATGTAAAACAAATCTTAAAGTATAAAAATAGTAATATTATCATCATCACATGAAAAAACTTAAACTTGATATAGAGGGTAACAATTAGGAACATGAATTCATGAAAGTCAAATGGGTTTGAATTCCAGATTTGGCCACTAACTGTCCCATAGAGACCTGTGTGATTCACTAGATACTATCTAGAGTTCATTTTTCTCCTCTCTTAGAAAAGTACAATAGAATAGTATCTTTCACATAGTATTGCTGCATAATTAAAAGACGTATGCCATACCAAGTGCTACGTAACACATGGTACTTAGGCACATAGTAAGCACTCAAAACATGACCATTCTGTCTTGTTAATTTCAGAAGAATGTTAGCAGACAAACCAGAAAAGTCGTATGACTGTTTTGAAGTTTTGCTCTTTAAGAGCAGATGACTGCAGCAGGCACTGGTGGCCAGGTGGCGGTGGAAGGGGGGCTGCACAGAGAAGACCCAGGCCAAGGTGGGCAGAGGGCCCTCATCTGCCCTGCACTGCTCTGGGGCACCAGCTGTGCGGAGATCAGCTCTCGTCCTCCTCAAGGCTTGGCCTGCCGACCGCAGCCCCAAGGGTGGTTTTACAAAATGTTATGAAATGACAGATGTGACAAACAATAAAGTATACATTACAAAAATTATTCCTCACAGCAGAGTAGCCAACATCATCAAAGGGAAAAGACTGACAGAGAAAAATAGTTTCACAGAATTCTTCATCATAAACGGTCAGTGCAATTTTACCATGCTTTGAGGACAAAGAGAACATTTACATTCTCTTGGAATACTGCAGTAGAAGGTCAATGGCTCACATATTAAAAGGAAGAAAGGTGTTGACAGAGCCCAAAGTCTGATACTACCTCAGCCAAACTATGTCTGGACTGAAATACCTTCATGAACAAGAAATCTTGCACAGAGATCTCAAACTAGTGAACTTTTTTTTTAATTAATGAAGCCACAGAATTAAAAGTCGGAGACTTTGGCTTGGCAGCCAGGCTGGAGCCTTTGGAACACAGAAGAACAATATGTGGTATCCCAAATTATCTCTCTCCCAAACTCCTCAACACATAAGGACATGGCTGTGAATCAAACATTTGTGCCTCAGACTGTGTACTGCATACAATGATGCTAGGAGGACCTCCATTTGAAAGAACAAATCTGGAAGAGACTTACAGCTGTACAAGAGAAGCAAGGTATACAATGCCATCGTCGTTGCTGGCTTCTGCTAAGCACTTAATAGCTAGCACATTCTCCAAAAACCCAGGGGAGAGGCCCCGTTTGGATGACATCATTTGATATTTTTTTTTTTTTTTTTTTTTTTTTTGCAAGGTTTCACTTCAGAAAGACTTTCTTCTAGCTGTTGTCATACTGTTCCAGATTTTCATTTATCAAGCCCAGCTAAGAATTTTTATAAGAAAGCTGCCACTGCTCTTTTTGGTGGCAAGAAAGAAAAAGCAAGATATATTGATACACACAATACAGTGCCTAAAGAAGAGGAAGAATTTACAAGCTTAGGCATGGCTTAAAAAGATTTCAATAACCCAGCAATCTAGCAAACTTAGGATAGATGAGCAGCTCCAGCCACCTGCACTACAGTGGCCAGATCGGGAACACCTGTAGTAGAACACAAACCGCAGATTGGTGATGCTATTTGGATGAGAGACAGAGGGATGTTTGGCAGCTACAGCAGTAGCAGTGTATGCCTTGAAGTGTTGCAGACACTGTGGCAAGAGTCCTTCGAGGATGTCTAGAAAATATACCAGAAGCCGACTCCATTCCCAGGGAGCAACTGAGCACGTGGTTTCAATGGGTCACCAAGTGGGTCAACTACTCTAACAAGTATGGCTTTAGACACCAGCTCTCTGACTACACAGCTGGCATCCTTTTCAACAACGGAGCTCACATGAGCCTCCTTCTGGACAAAAAGCAGTTCACTATTATGCAGAACTCAGTCAGTGCTCTCTGTTCCCAAGAGATACCCTGAACAATTCATCAGTCAAGTGACAGTGCTGAAGTACTTTTCCCACTACATGGAGAACCTCATAGATGGCAGTAATCTCCCAGGTGTAACAGATATTCAAAGACCTCAGCTCTGTCTCCTTCAGTGGCTAAAATATGATAAAGCCTTAATGATGCTCTTCAATGACGGTGCCCATCAGGTAAACTTCTACAATGATCATATAAAAATAATCATCTGAAACCAAAATGAAGAATACTTTCTCACATACATCAACGAAGACAGGATATCGACAACCGTTAGACTGACAACCCTCTTACGTCTGATTGTTCATTAGAATTAAAAAATTGAATGGCATATGCCCTGACGATGCTTTTACAGAGAGGTAACAGAAAGATTTCTCCAATGGACCCTACGGGACTCTTCTTTTTCACTGTGAGATCAACAGGAAAGCCAGCTGAGTGACCTAGAACATGCTGAAGAAGGCAGACAATTGTTTTCAGGTGATACAGAAACAATTCCTCTGTGGCCTACTAGACTGCGTGGAACCAGAACAGGCAGAGGTGTACAGATCTTGACTTGCAACAATCCACGAGTGTACAGAAAGTAGCTGCCCTCATGATACTGGATGTGAAAGTTTTTTCAGACAATTTTGCAGAAAGGTGCACTGACTCTTAACTTCTCTCTATTGAGTGCATTTCGTCCAGAGGACTTGGAACTGTGAATATACTTCCTGAAGGGGAGGGGAGAAGGTAGGAAGCTCCCATCTTGTTGAAGGGCTGCAATCAGTGCTACTTTAGGCTGCTTAACAGTGGACCATGGCCATATACATTTTTTTTATTTTTTAATACACTTGTGGCTGGAAAAGCATGTTCCTTGTTGATAAACTTTTTTATTACAACCCAAAGAGCAGTATTTATTATCAAGCTGTTTATTTTTTTATATTTTTTTTTTTACTGGTACCTGGGATTGAACTGCTTGTCAGGCGGGTGCTTATTCTACTGAGCTACCTCCCCAGCCCTTATGTTGATCATTTTAAATTGTTGGCAATAAAGAATATGAAAAAGAAAAAAAAAACAGTAAGACTTATAAATGATACTTCTCTTTACTCTTCTTTGATGACAGCTATGTCACCTGTGTGGGTCAACAGCTACAGACATCACTCCCTGAGGTTTTAGAACTCATATTATTCTAAAATATACTACCCAAAAATATTAACTAGGAAGGTGAATGAATGTTCAACAGCACCACTAAGCATTAGACAGAAAAAACTACAGAATGGTTCAAATGCTATGAAATCAGGAAAAGTGTTGATAAGCCATTCAGAAAAGCAAAATTAACAAAATATTTTTCATAGAATATCTGAGGAATATAAGTATCCAATTAATCCCTCAAGCATATCTATCTAGATATAAACCAGTATAGGAGACTAGCAGAAACAAAATTCCACATGCAAGATTTTGACTAGAATGCCATACTCAAGACATGCATTTATCTTAGGAATGCTGGAGCTACTATAATCACAGTGTAAATTTTGCAACCTCAAGGCTCACCTTGCTCAGCAGTATACTAGTTTCTACCCCTTCCTTAAGTATGCATGACTATCATAAAGGATTGATCTGAAGGAAAATCTATTCTGCATCATTATAAATGAGAGTCTAACTCAATAATTTGGGATATTCCCAAAATTCTGTTAACAAGAACTTATTTTAAAACTTAACTCTGAAAAAATATAAACCACATGACAGTTTATATATCAGAAAATATTTGACCTCAAAAAATAATTGACCCCACATGTCAACAACTAAAAGAAAATAGCTCTTAATGCGTCAAATAATTCTGTAAAACTCTACCATGAGATGCAAGATATATCCATCTGTCCCTGGAATCCAGGTCATTGAACAAATAATCACTGTGCACTGAATCACGCTTCCTCTGTAGCCGCAATTCCTAGGGCTTCAGGATGACTAAGTTGCAGAAAAGGAAGGGACATGACACTGGAGGAGCACTGCTTGCTCCTTCAGAGCTCATGAGTCAAAGATCAGAGTCCCCATGCACTCCTCCCACGGTGGAGAGCATCAGAGGACATCTATCAAGTACATTAATACACAGCAGTGACTGTATCTGTGGAAGATCCAAGGACAAGTAAAGCCAAATCCTCATGGAAACAGGGACGTGAAAATCTAATGCTGACTGCAACACAGATGAGTCACGAAGGTGCTCAGAGCCTGGAAAAGAGGAAGGCATCATGCCCGCTCATATTCCAACATAGGACTCACACTCCTCTTTTCCCATGACTCGCTATTTAACTGTTCTGTAAAACCTGGTATTCTTCTCTTCTTTGAGAAGGTGATCATTTATGAACCTTCTTACTGCAACAGCATGAATAATATAATATCACCTCTCCTCAATTGCCCAGTGCACTTTGTCTTTGATGAAGTATAATATCTTGCTTTGACTTCAATCCAAGGGGAAGGGCAGCTAAAATATCTGCTTATGTGTGAACGCGGGGGTTAAGTCAATCTGACAGGGTGCCAGCCGCTGGACCAGTTGGGAGCCAGCACTCGAGACAAAGACCCTGCTCTTCTCTGGGTGTCTGATCAGATCAAAGGTGTCATTCGGCTGATTTGCTGGACTACGACAAATGTAGAAATGACTGCGATTGGGGCTTTAAAAGCAGCAGCATTCTCTAAGCAGTGATCTCATCAACCTGCCTTCAAGAACTCACCTGCCACCTCGCCACACCACCACCTTACACTCGTCCGACCAGTGCACACTTACACAGGCACACAGCTGCCCACTTCCTCACCTGTGCAGGAACCAGGACACGGCCACAAGGAGTCTCACGCCAAGCAGCCTTCACTAAACATCATTTTCAAAAAAGGGAGGAAAGGGAGTAGCATCCCCTGAAAGTTAAAAACTGAGGAAGTAGGAATGTTTAATCATTATAAGTAATAAATCCTAATAGGCACAAAATCAGTGTTGTGTTTTATTGGCATGAACCCATTCATCCTTTTTATTGGCACAAACCACACTCATGGCTATATCAACTTTTGCACTACACTAGCAGAGGTAAGTAGTTACAACACAGACCATATGGCTACAAGGCCATATATTTGTCATATGACCCCTTACCAAAATAAAATTTTTTAAAAAATTGCTAACCCCTATAATAAAGCATCAACCTCATTATGCCAACAAAGAGAAATGGCTACAAACCCAGTACACCGAATCCACAATTAAGAAAGAAGTCACTACCAGCAGGGCATGCATGGTGGTACGTGTCTGTAATCCTAGCACTTGGAAGGCTGAGGCAGGAGGATCATTGTGAATTGAAGGCTAGCCTGAGCTACAGAGTGAGTTCAAGGCCATCCTAACCTCCATAGTGAAACCTTGTCTCAGAAATACAAAAAAAAGAAAAAAAAGTCACTACCACCCTCCCTCTTACTAGTTCTTTCCTCAGAAGAATATGAAAACATTTTTTCCCTAACTTCTAGACTTTTGACTCTTGAGCAACCCATTGAAAACAATGCCAACATCTATCAAACTGAGATGGGGAAAAAACATGCTCTATTTCAGCCTTTAAAAGAGAAATTTGAAAGTGTGTAAAGGGAACCTAAGGAATGAATCATGGCTAAATTTCCAAATGAAGAATATCATCAAAAGACTTTCTAAGCACAGAGGAAACTAGTAATATTTATTTCTCAAATTCAACATACCTTCTTCTTATGAATTACAATTGTTATAATAACCACATTTACTATGCAGGGCTCCAAGCCTAGACAACAGAGAAGCTTAGGAATTCTGTAATACCTTGTGGTGTATACAGCTTCACCCCAGATCTGACCCATACTCCTTCCCCCTTCAGAGAGTCATAAGGAACTGGGCCAACATTTCCCTCTGTAGTTCTGAAAGTGAGCCCAGGATCTGGTAAAATAAATATAGAAAGTCAAAGCTGATGGGAAAGAAAGTATTAACAAGCTAAGGAATGTATTTCTGCAGAGAAAGGGGACGTGATCCTATCTGTGGACTGAGATGAAAACTCTGGAGGTTACTGGGAAACAAGACGGAGAAATCACAAAAACAAGAAGAGAGAAGATATGGTACCTAGACAGAGAGCATGTGTCAGATACCTCACCCACGTAACGCTGGAAAAAGCAGAAGAGGAAACAGATGGAAAACACACTACACCCTCCAGGTGGAAGCAAATGAATTGGATTTTCTTGTCATCTGACTTTGAAGGTTTTTGCCTTGTTTCTATTTTTCACTGTAATCTATACTCTATTTTTTTTTTCCATTCAGAAAAGGCAAGTAGTAAGGAAATGGGGGGAGCAGTTCTGTGGTCCTCAGCCCTAGTTCCTTTTTTATTCAATATTTATATTGATACTTGGGGGAGGGAGTACAAAGAGGCAGGAGATACAGGCGGGCTGGTGGAAGAGGAGGGGCTAGGAAGGCAGGAAGTTTAGTCAGACACATCTCTATGCCTTTCCACTCGTACAAGCTCAGTACAAACTCTAATCTCAGAGCTTTCAGAATGGGAAAGAGAGGGCCTGCAAGATAGCTCAAATGACTAAGCCTGGGCTCAGGCAAGCTCAGGGACAACTGGCCCTGCTGGGCCCACCCCCAGGCAAGCTGAGCTGGTGGAGACCTGGACATGGTGGCACATGCCTGTAATCCCAGTGCTGGAGAGGCTGAAAACAAGAGGATCACTACCAGTCTGATCTACATAGACTTAATACCAAATACATTTAAAATGGGGGGAGGGAGATATCTGCATAACATTTAGAGAATTATGCTATAAACAGCTGCTGTTCCTAACACTGCTATACTAGTTACCACTCGGGTACGGACAGTAAACGTTTATTTTATTTTATTCTAAGAGATATATACTGGGTGTCATCTTTAAGGAAGTACTTTGAAAATTTCAAAGAGAAAAGGATACACTGAAAATGTGAGACACATCCAGGTACTTCTAGCTGCACAAACCCAGTAATCTCCTCATTCTACCTTGGCAAGTATATACCTCTGTACTGAAAGCTATGCCATCTTACCACTACACAAGGATGGCTAAGCAAGTGAACTGAAACATGCACCTATGTGAGGTTCTCCATAGGATTCTGACTGAGAATCAAAGGGTTGAGTGCCCAGAAAGAGTGGTAACGGGGAAAATTAGTGGCATTTCACCACTCTAACTCCCCAATACAAATACAAATTAAACTAAAGAAGGAAAAATGAGTCATTTGACTTTTGAGAAACACTTGAAACAATCTGATGTTTGAGAATGGGCAAGTTTTTTCAGATCACACAGGACATGCCATCCATACTCTGATTCTAGAGCCCACCAATGGAACCGTCCCATTACACTAAACTATGTGTTACCCTAGGAAGAGATGGTGAGCCTTTGAGGCAAGTGTCACAACTGCAACACAAAATGTACCTACTTATTGCCAAGTACCATCACTGCAGTTACACCTGAATACTGAAGTGTTAGTTTAGAAAGAACAACTCATACATTAACATCTTTTGTCTTAAAAGAAAAACAACATAGGTACCATAGGTCAGTCTGGGAGGTCAGAAAAATTGAGTTTTATTTACAAAGTAGACTATTAGCTGTACTAAATAATGTATTTAATGTTCACTTGTAAATAAGCTATGCCAAATAGGGAATTATATATTGTTTCTAAAATTTCTGCCTTCTAGAGATTTTTCTCTCCTCCATTTAACTGTATTAAAAACAGAGCATTAAAAGACAACATGTATCTCACAATGCATTGGAAGGAAGTCTGACTTGGAGTTCTTTCAGAATGTGTGTTCTTATGATAAGGTTTTAAGTACATCTTAAAAAGAAAATACACAATCTTGAAGTAGCCCTAACTACTTACTAAGATAATCTGAATTTGCAGCACAAATCAAGGCCAGTTTAGAAGACTACCTGGAAGGAATCTGAAAACTGTTTCTCCCACGTGTATGCTGAGTGGAAAATCTCTGTGCTGCTCTTCTCCCCACAGTACGAGGGAGAACATGGCACTTAAACTTCAAGCCCTATTCCCGTTCTGCTTAAAGATTTTAAAGGCTCTTTGGGGCTTGGTAATCTGATGGCCACCTTTACTTAAAGATACTGAATGAAATAGTTTTTAAAGTAAGTCATCGTGGCTAAGACAGTAAGTTTTACTAAAAATTCAATGGAGTTGTAGATTGTTTTAATAGTCTTTCAGCTTACTGCTTGTTCACATAAAATGAAACATGAAAGCTTCCTACTTGACCTTCTGCTTTAACCTACCATGTGAGGCACATAAACAGTTATTGGAATTTTGCAACCTCTAAGATAGTAACAGTAGATACGCTTTCTCTGATATTCAGAAAACTGTGGGTCATCTTGCCAAGAGACAATAGCTATTTCAAATTCATCTAGTAAAAGACATATATTATTATATGGAATAGATAATACTGTATTACCACATAAACACAAGCAACCTACCAAAGCTACTGGGGGCAAGGACAACTTTTACTAAGGGAAGCCTTTTACTATAATGGAACAATAGTTCTAAAGAAATGACAGAAGAATTTCTATGAAAATATGATATTCATCCTCTCTAGCTTCTCTGAAAAATATGAGTTGTTAAAATGGCCATGAGCAATATCAATACTGCAAGAAAAGAAAGACTTAAGGAGAGATGATCAACTTTCAAAATGACTATGGGAAGAGGAGACAGAGACACAGCTGCCTCCTGTATGCGACAATCACTCTTCTCAAAGACCCAGAGGTAAATCATATTATATTTTAAAATGAAATCACAGGAGGGCTTTGAATAAATTCCCCTCCTTATCACACTCTTTGCCAGAGGCAAAACAGAGTCAACATTTGACCAGGTTATTGAATTCATTAGCTGATAAAATTAAAACAATGCAAATCTTCCTGGTTTGAATGTCTCCATACATTATATACCTAGGTAACCTGAATGTCCTGTAACAATGACTAGCAACAAGTTGGCCTGGATCTAATTTCAACTTGAAACTGATAGGGCTTCTGGATTGCTACTTTACTATATGACTAAATATTAAGATTTTAGGACACAAGATACAGCCTTAGAAAAGAATTTTAGTATACAAAAAGTCCTATATAGCATACAAAAGAAAAATAGTAGAGTATATATGTATTGCTATATCATCTATGTACATTAAATATTAAAATATTTTATATAAATTTTCATTTAAGTAATCAATAGGCAAAGGTAACTTTCTGGCTAGTATTCTTAGCAAATTCTTTTTTTTTTTTCCTTTGGCAGAACCAGGAATTGAACTCAGGCCCTTGCACTTGCCAGGGAAGTGCTTATTCCACTGTGCCATCTCCCAGCCCCTGGCAAGTATTCTTAGTAATTCTGTTTTGGAAATATTTATGGTCTAGGTAATCATGGCAATCATAGCTACAAGAAAGCATGCATATGTATGTATGTATGTGTGTATATATATATACATGTATATATGTATATATACATATATATATATATATATATATATATATATATATATATATATATATATAAATTTGCTTCTCTATTGATTTGCAGCTCCAGGATGTGCTGTATCTGCCCATCCTTCTTTCCTCCCTTCACTTGCTGTTCCAACAAAGACATCCTAACAGCCCTTTATCTCTACACAATGACTTTCTTGAGAGCGCACAGCACCATATGCATCTCTAGAGACAGCAAACTTTCTCTGCCCAAACTTTCACTTTGTCTTCCAGGCATCTTGCCTCACTGTTCCAACCCCAGTGGAGAAAGGGTGGCAGAGATGTTGTCTCCCGTGAGGGGCTCCTGCAGCACAGGGTCTGCTGAGGTCATAGCAGCCAGCACAAGGCCCTGCTTTCCTTTCACCTTACTGCAGAAGAGGCTTCTTATTCCCTGGTATAGGATGCAAAACTGAAGACATCAAAAGAGCACCATCAAACAAGATAGTAATAGATTCTCCTTTACAGATTTTCCCTGAAGATTGCCTTTGCAAAAACCTTGCCCCTTCAAAGTTGACATTTTTTCCTTGTTGTGGTAGACTATTAAATGTTAAGAACTAATGCTCCTGATTAAAACTCTTTGTCCTTTACCCAGTAAATCAAAAGATACACATGTATCTCAAGTCATCACACTCACACTCTGCTTTGAATACCATACTATGTGGATTTGCCCAAAGAAAATTTGCAGTTTTTAAGCTGTCATGGGGCACACAGAGACTATAAACACCACAAGGACTTATAAAAATACATTTTAACAGCAAGTAAAATAGTTACATTAAGAGACAAAACACAAACTTTTATTTCTAGGATAAAGTCAAAAAACAAAAAATATTTTGAGCTTACTATTGCTACCTACATGGTACTCAGACTTGCCTGCCTCTCCAACCTGTGAAGTTAAGTAGAAAAATTTGCTCATCACTGGCTGTTACTACGTTGGCCCTTTACATTCCTATCTCTGTTGTGTATACAAGGAACTTACATATTTATGCCACTGAAATAAACTAAGAAAAGAAAACACAGAGATACAACCAATGATGAAAGTGTTACTAGTTTTACTTTGTATTCAAATTTGCTTCCAAACCTCAACATGGCAATCGTGTCTCTACTAATTCAAAGCTTAGGCAGGGCAAACTAGGATGAGTTAGATCTTAGCAGAATTCTTTACAACCTGAAACCTGTACATATTATAGCTACTATCAAAATTTAATCATAACATTAATGATGATGTACAAGTGATTTTGTACCTATTGTTGACCTTCCTCAAACACTGTCCAGTCTTCTACGTTGCTGATTCCTTCTCACCCCTTGAATCCACCTCCACAGAGAGGTTTGGCCTATCCACCCAATCTAATGTACCCAGTTTTTCTTCCTGTTATTATCGCACAATGTACTATTTATCTCCCTTTAACAATTACCATAATATGTAGCTATCTGCTCTTTTACTTATCATTTGTCCCAAAAGGGCAGACCAGAATCTTGTTTGCTTTATTGCCATATCCCATATCTAAGTGCCACTGCGCAAATACTTTCAGTGACAGGCTTTAACAGTATTTAGTAATGAAAAGGCTCTTCTTATACTTTTAAAACTTTAAAAAAAATACATATCTTGGAACTACTGTAATCTGGTGCTCTTTTATAAACAATAAGATACTGAGCTCCCGATCCTCTTAGGATGAGTTTGGGACAGTGCCAGGACCAGTCTTCCACATGCCTCCCTTGCATGCTAGGGAACTTTCCAAAACAGCCTCTTGTTCCCTTTAGTCTCATTTTATTATTCCTACAGGATGTATAAACATTGCTGAAGGCAAGGCAAAATCAAATATTTGTTGTTTCACCAACTACTGTGGAGAAACTCAGCAAGACACTGTGTATCATCGAGGTTGATGTCTCTGATGTGGGCATAGAGAAATTCCCTAGCAGTACTCTCCACTCCACAGCAAGGCCAGTGACCACCAGCATGGCCAGGACACCATTCATACACTGAATGGATATAAACCCTGAAAAGTGAATTGATATGTCCTAACATCTCTTGCATCCAAAAAAAGGAATCAATGCAGTGAATGCACATTTTAGTAGCTATCCTGACTTTCTTCAATGAGAATAAGACTAAACTCAAGTGACCAAGAAAAATAAAAAACTCCACAAAAAGCAGGATCAAAAAAGCAAGTTCCATCAAATCCCAAGTCACAAATCCACCAGCCAATGGCTTAATAAAGTTTTAGTGTCCTGATGCAGAATCATTAGCAAGCTCAGAGGTTAAAATATTATGTCTGATAGGACATTTCTCCTAACAAAAAACAAGAGGCCTCAATATCTTTATAGCCCCCTGGAATATGTTTGCTTTATGGGATCAAGTCAAGACTCTTACCTACAGTACCATAGGATTAACACCATTGATCTAACCTATCAAATCAATTTGAAAGCAAAAGATGGAAAGCCAAGAATGAGCCAATTAGTTAGGTCCCTGTATCAGTCTCTATTTTCCAACTATAAGGACAAAGAGTCTTCATCCTGGACATTGCAGGCTAGATAAAAATTCCAGTCTCTGCAGACCACGTTTTACTGCAATCAAGTTTATTTTGTTTTGCTGGCTTTTAGACAAGACATAAAAATAGAACTTGAATATATTTATGAGTACCATCTAATGTTTAATACACATGTACACCATGTAATGCTTAAGGCCAGGTAAACATACCTATCTCCTCTTACTGGTCAAAGTTTCCTTTTGTATCTCCCCTTCCCTCCCGTCCTCTCTTCTCCCCTCCTCTCCCCTGTCCTCACCTCCCTTCCCCTTCCACACCCATCTGTCTGTCTGTCTGTCTCTTTCTCTCTTTTTTTTTTTTATTTTGGATATAGAGATCTCACTTGGTTGCCTACGCTGGGCTAAAAAAATTCTCTTGCTTCTGCCTCCTGAGTAGCTGCCACTACAGCCACGTACCATTGGGACTGCACTGGCAAGTTTCTTATTCATACAAACAAGACCTTGAATCACTGGTGCCACATAACACACAGCTGTGTCTATGTGCATTTGTATATTCAATGCTATACTTAAAAGAACATGAGGCTGGCTTTGTAAGTCAAGCAAGGTATCAAATGCTATAAACCCAGAGATGGGTAAGTTATTAATCCTGTTGGTTGCAAAGTTTGAAGTATTTACCCAAATGTAACTGTTATTAAGATTTAATAAATTAGGATAGTTTTTAAAAATCTGTCTAAATTTATATAGAAAAAAACACAAATTTATATTGGAAACAGTAAAACACATTTTGTCTGTTCCCAAGAAACGATGCTATATTTAGCTCATAAAGATCTCTGAATAAAAAACTAAAGTAGATGTAGATAACTATAATCCTATGCCTCAAATTTTTAAAAAGCTTATTATTTATTACAAATACTCTGAAAATTACTGTGCACTAAATCAGATATAAATCTTTCAAGAATCAAAACAAAGCTATATACATAAGGCTTTTTTATTAAATCACCTTATTGTTAACATAAATTAATAAAAACATTCTTGGCATTTAATATAATTATCCAAGTTCTCTGAAAATTTTTTCCACTCATATATTATTAGCATGCAAGAGTTTTCATTATACCTCAATGTAAACTACTACAGAATGGGATTTAGACAGGAGCATAAAAGAGGATATGTGTAATTTAAATAAATATCTTAAATAGTTTTTAAGTTAACACAATGTTGAACTTGGTTAAAATTTTTGGTGAAAGCAAAAGTTCCTTATCTTTGCATTAATGTGCTACTTTTTTTTTTTTTTTTTTTTGTGGTACCAGGGACTGAACTCTGGACTCTGCGCTTGCCAGGCAAGCGTTGATTCTACTGAGCTATTTCCCCAGGTCCAAATGTGATAACTTGATAATCCTGACATTGCTAAATGCATAGTAGGTGCTTACAAAGTAGTTTTTAAATGACCATCACATAGAGGGGCTCACAAGAGGTAACAGCTTCATACAGTGATAGGTGCATGCATATACATCCATGAGCATACACACACATACACACAGAAGTCGGGTCATGTGCGGCCAACAGGGATGCATGTCTACAGCCTGTATCTGATTGTTCAGGACAGCAACAACCTTCAGCTCCATCAAAACTACCACAGGAGGAGCAGGTGACGGGGCAGGCCTTCTTCTAACACCAGGTATGATACGGATCAATCGGGTGGTGTGTGTGCCGAGCACTTCCTGAAGTCTGATCAGCTTCCACCCTTCCATTTGAGTTACCAATTTATGTAGACACAAAGGTCCAGACATTTCAAACTAAATTTGAGAAATGTGAATCAAGCTGCCTGCTAATAGTAAAAAAATGTTATTGTGGGCCAGCCAAATAGCTCAGTGGATTAAAGTGCCTGCAAGCAGGTGCAGGGACCGGGGGTTCAATCCCACGGCCTTCCTTGCCAGCCCCACCCCAGGGACACGCTGAGATGGCAATTGAGACTGGGTGTAGTAGTGTGTGTCTGTAATCTCAGCTCTTGGGAGGCTGTAAACACACGGATCACTACGAGTCTGATCTAGAAGTAAGACCCTGACAGCTCTCCCCTAAAATTAAAAAAAAAAAAAAATAGTTAAAATTTTCTTTTCTTAGTTTTTTGATGTGATGAAATTTTGGATTAGACACCTAATTAAACATCTCAATGAAAACAGGAAAATATAAAGCAATTCCAAAACCAATGCATAAAGGTATTTATATTTTTTATAAAAGAGAAATTAATTTAACACATGTAAATGAAGCACTTAATATTTTTACTGAGGTTATTTATAATAGCAGTTGACACTACCATTTTTTAAGTTAGTAAAAAGTTAATTCACATTACAAGACTGCATATGTTATATACAAACACATTTGAAAGACAAACTAAAAAGCCAGTGTATCTGACTTAGATAAAATAAAAGACGATTAAGTGAGAACAGTAACATTATGGGAGTGCTTTTCTTCCCTGCTTCATAACATTACTGTATTAGTTTTTTGGTTTTTTTGTTTTGTTTTGTTTTTTGTTTTGTCTTTTTGAGACAGGGTCTCACTATGCAGTTCAGGCTGGCCTTAAGCTCACTTTGTAGTTCAGGCTGGTCTCAAACTCACAATAATCCTCCTGCCTCAGCCTCCAAGTGCTGGGATTACAGGCATGCGCCACCACGCCTGGATGTATTAGTTTTTAAATTAAAATATTTTTGTTTATGTGCACAAAGCCATTATATAATTTGGCTGTATCACATAACACTAAAATAATCCGATTTCTAAATAAAATCATAATGCATAGTTTTAAATTTCACACGAGCACACACCTGAGCCAACCTCCTTTTCCTCCTCCTCGATGTTGCTTTTGATGCTGTCGTACTCCTCATCAATGGCCTGGTTACCACGCATCTGAGATAAGATCCGACGGGCCTTCTGAGTCTGCCCTTTCTGAATAAGCCATCGAGGACTTTCAGGCAAAAAGAGGAAACCAAAAAACTGTATAACTGCAGGGATCGCTGCAAGGCCCAACATGTACCTGCAAGAAAGAAAGTTCACATTTACTATAAAATTTGGTCTAACAGCATTTAGCAAATGCTTACCACATACCTTTGTTTTTGGACTAAAATAACATCTAATGCTTATTTGGTCAATATTTTTAACTACATGTTGTATATACATGCAACATATAGGGTATTTTACACTACGGTGAAAACTAAAAAATGAGAAAATATTAACATTTCTCTTATAAAAATCACACTAAAAAATAGCTATAATCATATACACGCTATGAACCATGCCCATAATAGAACCAACACGCTATCCATCCCCACTGGACATACAACATAGTATGTATTTTACAACACAAAAGTCGGACTGGTATGGTGTGAGTGGCCACCACAGGCCCACCCAGCCTGTTTCATTTATATAAAAAATATACTCACCAACATCTATAGGTCACCAAAAGGCTCATGAAGTAAATCTACTTTCTAGGCAATTTCACCTTAATTCTAAAAACATATTGTCATTAAGAATACCACTTCCAGGTCCACCCAAATAGCTCTAAGTGCCAGCTTGGGGCCCTGCCGGCCCTGCTCCGGGGCGCACTGAGACAGCAGTTGAGACTGGGCATGGTACCATCACACCTTTAATCCCAGCACTTGGGAGGCTGTAAACATAAGGATCTCTAGGAGTCCAATCTACACAGTGACAACCTGAACACCCTGTAGACCCTCCCCTAAAATACAGGAAAAAAAAGAGAAAAGAATACCACTTCCTACAAACTGAAACAACCTGTGAAAAGATTCAGAATGTAAACAAAGCACTGATCAGAATGACTTGGTGTTTTCTACTTTAAAACATGAGTCATGACAATCACACTGGTACTTAATTAGTTTTTCCTCTCCCCACCCTCAAAACAGTTTCTTAATCACCCTTTCAACCTCGATTTATACCACTACATCCTATATTGTAATAAATTATTCAATTCGCTTTATGCAACAGCCTAGCACCTTGTAAAGTATCTTGCACACTGTAAGCACTCAAAAAACGTTTTATGAAATTATATCAAAGCAACTATATTCATCTAACCTTTCTCCATTAACTATACTGAAACTAATAACTTCAGAATCATATAGCATTTTATGCAGCCCCTCTTCCAAAATATTTAGCTCTACACACATACTTGCACAGATTCTGTCCAACTAAACCATTTCTTACTCTAAATACAAGTAGATATTTTCCAAAAGAGTTTAGTTTTAGAGTGAGGACAGCTCATAAAAGGAGGTATATATGTATGGGTTCTCTTCCTACGAATGTAATTTACAGTACAAAATCCATTACTTAAATGAATGTTTTATTACTGTAAATGATTAAAATTTCAATCCAAATTGAAGTCTCCAAAAAATTTAAAACAAATGGGCTAAGGGTATAGCTTACCAGCAGTACATTCACCCAAGGCCCTAGCCCAGAATTCTCAGAGATGCATGGGAGCCCAACCAAGGTAACTAAGCAAGACGGAATCACAGAAGAAAAATATTTTTTGTGAAGAGCTGGGGATGTAGATCCATTCAGAGACCCTGGGTTCAATCTCTAGGATATGTCTATGTGAATGAGAAAGGGGACAAAAGAGGGAAGAGGGAATTTATAAAAGACAGACATAGAATACACTGGATAAGGAAATAAGAAAGTCCTGAATATGCAAACTTTCATGTTTCATTTCTCTGCTTCCTGATTAAAAATGAAGATTAAAGAGCTATAGAGAATATGTCAGAAAAGCACCTGAAATGAATATAGAAACTGAATCATTTTCAGACCCAAGAATGTTCACTAATACTTTGTAGTTTACTAGTGATTTTTAAATCTCAAAAGAAATAGAAGCAAGGAAAAGGGAAAGAAAAAAGAAAAATGCAAACTAGCCTATTGCTTAGGTCAGCTTTAGCATAAAGACTACTTTAGACCTGAAGCCTTTGAAAACAGATAAACCCTAAAAGCTTGGGGGTGAAAAGTAAGATTCTACACAATTGTACCAATATATAGAAAGGAACCTGCATCCTGCTGCCAATCTTAACGACATTAAAGCCTCTTTCCAAAGAGTTTCCTAGTTCAGGAAACTGATTTCTAGGGGCCGGAGAGATGGCTCAGTAGAATAAGTGCTTGCCTGGCAAGCACAAGGGCCTCACCTGCCTCCTAACTCTTTTCTAAAGCTAAGCAAGAAACTTTATTCTAATTACTTTTCAAGAAAAAAAATGTTTGGATAAGCATAACCTCCATGGCTGTGTAAACATCCAGTATACCAGCTGGGGTGTTAGCTATGATATAGGACAGCACAAACAGAGAAACAGATGTGGGTCTCACCTCTTGCCACAGTTTGGGTAAGTGTCCCTCATACAGTCACATGGTGAGTGCCGTCACTTGGCCAGAGAGGATATACCTTGGGGCTTCAGGGGAGAAAGTGAGGTTCACCGACACAGGGACCCCAGCCCACTCTTGTCTGTGCTTCCTAACAGCCTATGATGCTGATGGTTTTTCCTGTCACATGCTCCCACAGGCAAAGTAGCAATGACCCAATCAATCAAAACGGTGGCAAAATAAACCATTTCTGCTCAGTGTGGTGCTGCATAGCTGCAGTCCCACCTACTCAGGAGGCTGAGGCAGAAGGACAGCAAGCTGGAGACCAGGCTGGACAACTGAACAAGAGCCTACCTCAATATGACCAATACAAAGGGTTGGGGATGAAGCCCAGTGATGACAGCTCATCTAGCAGGTGCAAGCAAACCCATTCAGTGCCAACCACTACAAGAAAATACGTACATAGATAACGGGGGGGGGACTATAAATGCACATCCCATTCCTCTTTCCATACTGATTTGCTCAAATTTTTTTATAGTAACAGCAAGCTAATACACCTCAAATCTGGGATACTAACACAAGGCTCTAATCAAGCTACACTTTTAACACATGGTAACAGGGTCTATTTCATTAGACCACTAGAAAAACTTAAGTAACATTTAAACAGAGGAAAAGGGCTTAGGATGTAGCTCAGTGAAAGAACCCTGGGTAAAATACCCAGTACTGCCAAATGAAAGAACAATCATACAGACAAGAGCACTGTGAGAGGCCAGGGCAGGCAGCCCCAACTGACAAAGGAAATCTTAATATTCTAAGCTAAATCGAGGGTTCTAAACCCTACCTTCACATCAGAATCACCCAGGGGCTTTTTAAACATAGTCATGTCCAGCCCACCCTCCCCTGGGGACTCTGATGAATTGGTCTGGGCTCTGGGCCCAGGGAATTCTATTTCATTAAGAGCTCTCCAGGTGGTGGTAAAGTGCAGGGCTGAGAACAGATGTAAATGTTTTAAAACCCAAGTGGTGCAAATGAACAAGCACCCAAGGTTTATACCTTAAGGAAAAAGCCATTGATCCTGTAGCCACAAGACAATTCACTAAGTTAACAAAGGGAAGGTGAGCAGAAGCAGAGAAAAATGTCAGGCTTTCATGAGTTTTCAAGGTCTTTAGAATATTCTTTACTGTCATAATCACTCACTACAAAATACTTTTAAAAACCTGGGGACCCTAGGCTGGGAATATGGTACAGCACCTGCCTAGTGGCAACGGAATCCTAAGTCCAATTCCCAGTACCAAAAACCCCACAAACCTGCTTACCCTGAAGTTAACAAACAAGCTATTTTTCTGGTACACCTAGCATCACCACCATTTGCTTGACCATAAAACTGAGTAGTGGACCCTCTAAAAGGGAACTACCACCAGCTTCACACAAAATCAGAGGGGGCCTAGGCAGGAGACATGGAAGGCAGCCAGAATGCGAGCTACTCAGGAGGCTGATGCTGCAAGTATGGGCAACACAGCAGAGTTCCTGTCTCAAAACTAAAACCTAAAAAAAGCATTAAGGGTGTGTGAAGCTCTGGGTTCATCCCTCAGTTACACAACAAAGGAAACAAAAGAAGTAGGAAGGAGGGAGAGAGAAAAGGAGGGAGGGAGAGAGGAAGAGAAGAAAAGGAGAGGGGAGGAGACATGAGAGGGGAAGGTTCAGAGGGGGAAGGAATGGAGAGTGGGAGAGGGAGGGAAAGAAAGAAAGGAAGAGGGAGAGGGTCCTAAACCCTGCCTTCACATCAGAATCACCCAGGGGCTTTTTAAACACAGTTCATGTCTAGCCCACCCTCCCCTGGGGACTGTATTGAATTGGTCTGGTGAGGGAGAGGGAGAGGGAGAGAAGCTCAGTGGCAAATGCCCACCTAGTATGCAGGAACCTTTGAGTTCAACCTCCAATACAGCAAAAATCAAACAGAGAAGAAAACTGATACTTCACCAAATACTCACTATTGCTCCTGCTTGAAAGGAGCTACACTGCTCCCACTCATGTAATTTAAGACAAGTGCCTTCCAACATGTGGCCACTTAAAGAACAAAATTCTACAGTCAAGATAACTATCACCTTCTTAGAACTGGTAACATGGGTTATTTTGCATGTTATTCTTTAGTGGCTCCAGAAGGGTGATAATTATGTTCTAAATACATGAAAATCACCTTGAATGTATGAGCTCAGCTCAATAACAGCAACACTAACAGCTTCTACACAGCACCAGTTACGGTGTGCCAAGCTTTGTCTAAAGGACTTCTGATCTATTAAAACCTATTATCTTCACTACAATCCTAGCAGGTGATTACCACTCTGACCCCCATTTTATAGACTAAGAAAGGAGGCACAAAGAAGCCATGGCCACTTGGTGGGAGAAGTGTAATTAAAAATCCATCCAGTCTAACTCCTATAATAAATGCTTATGGTCAGCCAAGTGCTAATAAACCTTCGGTGATTATTTTATAGCTCCTCTGAACTCATGAAAAGGGCATCAGTTCACTCCAGTTTTATGCTGAAGAATTCCAAGTTTCTTTCAGAACACAGTATGCACCTCCCTGCAGCAGTAACAAAGCAAAAGGGCTGGCCTCCAGCAGCCACTCAGCTGTACCACACAGCATGTGACAGAGTGGGGTGCCACCCACAGAGGCACAAGTGGTAGACAGTTCAACAGCATGCTACCCTCTCCACACCTACCCCCATCAAACCATAGCTCCCTAAGAGTGGGCCTTAGTACAGAAAACAGCTCACGAGAGGTTAAAAGAAAATATCTCATTTACAAGGGTAAACTTCGCTTGAGTTTTTGCCAAACTGAACTTTTAACTCATTGTTCTTTAATATACACAGACAAACTTTCCATTCAGGGAAAAATATAAACAAAAGTATGTGCTTAAAAAACAATTAGGAAAAAAATGACTGTGTAATTTAGGGCCTTTTAAAATATTTGATATGCTAGGCATGATACTAGGAAAGTTGTTTCACTCTACAATTTATTTTCTAACCTGTCTCAAGATGCTTCCCCCAGCTTCAACACTTCAAAGGGAGCTGTGCAGAGTAAAGAACTGCATCTGTGTTTTTCCCTTCTCCAACCCCTTATTTTAATTAATTCCCAAGTGATATGAAAAGCCTACCCATGCACTACCCTGACAAATCTGCATCTATTGTTTTAACTGCAAGTCGAGCTGTACAAGGAAACTATCACAGCTCAGCTGATACACTGTGTCAACTTGAGAATTTGGAAGCCTGGCTGGGTGGCTCAGTAAATCCACACCCTAGGGCATGAAGGGCCCTCCCTAGGGTGTGGAGGGGCTGCCCTAGAGTGTGAGCGCAAAAGGGATATAAAAGGCAGTTGAGGAAGGAATCAGTGTGCCATTTCCTCAGAGGAGCTCCAGTCTACAGTTATTGAGGAAGGAAGGGTGCCGCTTCCTCAGAGGAGCTCCGATCTGTTCTCTGCAGTCAGCATGGAATGGAGAGGCTTGCTAGATGTGGCAGCTATAGCCCCTCCCTTTGCTTTTCATTGTTTTCCACGAATTGCTGCCCTCTGGCATGTGCCAGTCTGCCTTAGATCCAGTGGAGTATGGACTGAAGCCTCCACTAACTAAAACTTTCTTTACTTAATTTGAGATGTCAGCTATTTTGTCCCATCAATGAGTACAAAGTAACAGAGACATAAGCCTTATTGAAACATGTTGTATTTACATTGAATGGTATGTGTTTCCATTACTCTTCTCTCATTCCTGGGAAAAATAAAACTGAAGGAAAAGTTTCTTTAGCTCAGTTATTGGAGGTTTCAGTCCCTACTCAACTGACTCAAAGGCAGAGCAGCACACGGCAGAGAGTAACCTTTCATGATGGCAGCAAAGAGCAGAAAGCAAAGGGGGTCGCAGCCACTACCACCATTCTGGAACATGGGACTCTGCAGCTTTCCCTTCAAGGCAAAGTCCCTGACCTTTGCAATTCTGAGGCTGCAAAGGACAATGACCTGACACTTCCTGTAATGCCCTCATGCCATCTCTTCCATTCTCTTGTTCCTTCTGGGCAATGGAGATCCTCTCAGTTCTATCTTTGCATTCCACAGCTTTATTGGAGCTTCCTTTCTGGTCAAACTCACAATATTTTAAATTATCTTGCTGGGCTCTTTGCTCATCATTTTTAACATAAATCTGACTAAAAGCCTCCAACAATAGCCATGCCACCCCCCTCCCCTAGTATTCTACTGCTTTAATATTTCTTTTGAAAGACTGATCAGTCTGCCATACTTAATCTCAGTCTCAGGCAAATTCTTTGGATACAAGCAAAGTGCAGACAAACTTTCTGTCGAGCCATAACATAAATCATTTGGGTCCAACAACGAATGTAGTCCTTCTTCCCAGCAGAAACCTCTCCAGCCTGGTCTTTACAAGCAGGATTTCTATTAGCCTTCTTGTCTTCTGAGCTCTGACCAGAATTTCCCATGTAAGACAGCTGAAGCTGTTCCAGCTCTTCTCATGTAGGCGACACCTCCTAACCTTTCCTATCTCATTCCATAAGCCATTCCCAAAAGTTCCACATGGCCAGGTTTAGCCACAGTAACTACCTCACTTCTCTGGTATCAAATTCTGTCTTAGTTATTGTTCTCTCATTGCTGAGCAAACACCTGACACTGAAAATGAAGGGAAAAAAAGGTTTACTTAGCTCACAGTTACTGGAGGTTTCAGTCCAGGAACTGGACTCCAAGGCAGAGCAGTGCATGGCAGAGGGCAGCAGTTCAGTTCACAGTGACAGAAAAGATCACAGAGCAAAGGGAAAGGCAAGGCTGCAGCTCAGGTAGCTGGCTGGCCTCTCCTCACATTGTAATGCAAGTCACCTGCCCCAGGCCAGCTGCAGCATCCACACCCACTATAATCAATCAAAACTCCAGAAGCTGCCCAGTGAACTGCATGAGGCTTTGGGGAGACACCTAGACACAAGCCATAACAGTGTGCAATTGTTTTTATAGCTCTTGGGGGTAGTTTCTACTAAGGGAGAAGGATGCTTCTCACATGGAGAGACTAGCGGTTTTCTGAGCCCATGGCCATCTGGCCACTCATCTTAACAAGTTGTGAGTGCAAAAAGACACAGCTTAATTATCATCCCAACTTCCTTCTGTCAAAAACATCTTTCCAAACAAAATCCCTACTTTGTATTTTTCTAGTTGCAGATAAGTATGATATGTTTCAAACACTAAGATAATGGTTAGAGACAATCTCTAAAAGGCTGATCTTAGCACCTTTAATTACACCTGTGATCCCAGAATTAAGGAGGCTGAAGGGACTGCCCTTGAATTCAAAGCCAGCCTGGGGTACATAATGAGTTCCAGGCCAACCTACACTATACAGTAAGACCTTGTGTCACGAAAACCAAAAATTAAAAAAAAAAATGTATATCGTTTTAAAAGGCTGACCCAAGAAAATGAAGCTTTCTAGCAATCATATCTAATATGTCCAATAGTGTCTTATAAGAAACTAGAAAAAGAACCAAGTGACAAAATTAATCTGTAATCCTAATCATTTATTTTTATTCCCTATCTTTACCTCAGATTGAGTTTATATTAATTTGCTGCTGATTAAAAAATCTTGCGCATGTTAACCTATTCTGAGAAGTAAAATAAGTTACCGGGATACCACAGACACTGTGATGCTAACGGCGCTGAGCTTTATGCTCTACATGCTGCAGCTTGTGCTTCTGGTGCTGTGTTGGCAGTGAGGATGGTGCTGCGGACTGAGCTCTGGGCCTCCTGTGTACCTAAGCACAGCCTCTACCATGAGCTATGCTTCCAATGTTCAATGCAAGCCTGTAAAAATCTTTTAATCCACTTTTTTCCCTCTGGAAACAGTTCAATGAAAATCATGTTAATAATTACAATCAGGTGACTCTGACAAAGTTACCTAACAAAGATTTATTTTGTTTGCTTGGGAAGCTAAAGTTAAATGCCTTATGCGATCTTCAGCTACTGTTCATGTGTTTATCTGACGAACATCTGAATTATAATAGGCTAAGAACCAGGACAGTCACTGAGCATGGTGAGTAACCTTAGTCAGAGATGGAACAGTGCTGTGTAATTCTGAAAATGGACCCTCACACTGAAACTTTCCAATAAACAGTGTAGGCAGAACCTACACCTCTTCAAAGTACTTCTAAGAACACCATTCCATCAGCCCTACATTCAGAACTAAGTTGTTTCCTATGGTTTTTAGTTTTTTCACATACTTCTCATATACTTAATAACCATATAAATGTTACTGAAAGATCTATATCCTTGGATCTACAAGTGAAATGGTCATCATTATAAATTAGTAACGAAATGTTTACAGAACATAAACAAAAAATAAGATTCATTATTATTTCCACTTAATGCAATAGTTGTAGATGCAAGATGTGCCAAATTTAGCCACTTGCTGAATTTGCATTGTAGGAATTCACTTGATAACATATTTTTTGAATTTTAACTTATACCCCACACAACTCTTAAGAACTAAAAACAGAAAGCACTGCCCAACTAAAATTGCAGTCTGATGGGCCAGTGTGATAGCTCAGCGGTCTAAAGTGCTGTTTAGGCAAGCTTAGGCAGGCACAGAGGATTGCAATTCAATCCCCAGCACCACATGCTACACCAGCCCTGCCCTCAGGGTAGGCTGAGGTGGCAGAAAAAAAAACAAATTGCAGTCTATTAGGTTAGCTTGTTTCTGCCACCCAAGAACATCAACACTGACAACTGACATATCTGGTAGCAGTGAGAGAGTACACACAAGAGCACATACACAAGGAAAACTCTTGTGTCATACTGGGACCTTTCAATTGACGCACTGGTGGAACACGATCAGCAAATGAGTGGCTACTCTCACACAGAGAAACCATCTAAACAAATTGTTAAAAAACAAACTTTGCCAAACATTAATCAAATGTAACAGAATGTTAGCTATAAGAACACAGTGTGGAAGAAGACCCTTGTATGTGATCTGGTATCAGTATGTAAGTTAATTGAGTTGGCTGTGGTTAGAGTGTTGTGATTATAGAAGCAGCAGCAAGACAGGATCTTAGAGAAGCCCATGATAACTGTTTAAATCAATGTCTGGGGACATTTTGAAGAAAGATGAGGTGGTTTTTAATTAAATGGCAAAATACATAAATACCACACAAAATTCACAGGACGGTTCCTAAAAATAACACACACACACACACACACACACACACGTGAAACTGCGTCTCCAAACGCTTGGAACCATCCTCACAAAGCTTTGGTCTAGATTTGGGTTTGCAGAGTTAACTTAGAAATCCCTAGGTTCTAGGAGCCTACTTACATAATGATCAAACAAAATAGGGTTATTTGATATAGTGGTGGGCTTTAAGTAGTTTAAAAGTTGGAAGAGTAGGCCATTATTCAACAGAGGTTATAGAAGTCTTTAGGGCAAAACATACATTCAGTGGTAAATGTAAAAAAGGCAACATGGTGAAAGGAGCCAAAATAAGGTTCAAACTGCCTGGTATTTGTTTTGTTTCTTAGGTAAACGTTTATACAACAAAATGCAGAATTCTAAGGTGCACTTATTCTACAAGATATGCATACCTCTGTAATCAACAACGCAGTCAAGAACATTTCTCTAATTCCAGAAAGATCACTGGCAACTCATTTTCCTGTCAATCTCTCTTGTCAGGACAATCAGATATAATTTACGTTCCTGTAGCTGATTTTAAACACTGATTAACTTTTTATGAAATTATGGAGAATATACATTCACATCTAGTTTCTTTTATTCAGTATTTTTTTTTATAATTCATTCACACTGTAGTTGAGGGTGCAGCTCAATGGTAAAACACTTGCTTGTCATGTGCAGGGCTTTGGATTAGAGCTACTTTTTCCTTAAATGCTTCGTAGAATTCACCAGTAAAACTATCCGGGCCTGAAATTTTCTTTAAAATGTGTTATGAACAATGATTCAGTTTATTTAATAAATACAGGTATCCTTAGATTTTTCCATCTTTGCTTGGGCCAATTGTGAATTTATTACTGTCAAGTAATAAATTCATACTGGCACAAAGTCGCTCACAGTATTCCCATACTACTGTAATAACGTCTACAGCTATGATCCACTCTCTTTTAATCTTCATATTGACAATGTATGCTTTTAACTTTAAGAATCATAACTTCTTATTATTTTATCCCTTGTTTTCTTTGGTTTTACTTTGCATATATCAATCTTTCTTAATACAAAACTTTGGTGATGTCTTTAAACCTTTCATATTTTCTAAAATCACTTACTTTAGAGCAATCTACTTTCATTTTAAAGACTACAGTAGCTGCATTTCACAAATTTTGGTGTACTTTCTTTTAGTTTAAGTTACTTTCCTTATTGCTTCTCCTTAGGCTCATAGGGTATTTAAGACACGTAATTTAATTTCCAAATATTTGGGGCCTTTGTGGCTATTTTATTGTAAATAATTTCTAATTTAATCATGCTGACACATGGCATAACATTTCACAGTGTTAAACTCAATAAAAAATGTATTAACATTTTAGGGCCAGGATCTAGTTAGTTATGAACTTGAAAAAGAATGTGTACTGCAATAGTTCCTGAGTGTAACAGTCTACAGATAGCAATGTTGGCAAACAACTTAGTGTTTACCATCTATTCTATAAGTTAATTTTTTGAATATCCTAAGAAAGATTTTAAAGCACCTAAATATAAGCCTGTATTTGCCTGTTTTCCCCAGATTTCTATTTTTATTTTATTGTAAATTTAAATAAAATTTACATTTTAAACAGTTTTATGCACGGCATATAACTGCAGCATTAAGCACATTCATTCCAGAATAACCACCAACTGCTAAATTCTTGTTTTCCATTTTGAAGCTCTCAAATTAGGTTAACTATACAACTTTATCATAATAAACAAATTGGCTCCTTTATCAGTATGTAATCTATTTTTATTTATGAAAAAGACAAGATTTCATAAAGTAAGAGAAGAGTGTTGCACTACTTGTCATTATCTTCAAAATAGTTACACATGGAGTACAAAGCACACCAGATTTTTACAAAGAAAAAAATCAGGTAATAACACAAAACTTTCTTTTCAACAAAATAAGGTAAGCTGGTACTATAAATGGAACAAATTAGTCCACTATGCATTTACTAACATAGCTACATATGTTTCTTCTATAGTGCTTAACTTTGCATAGTTTACCTTTTTCCCATCTTTTTATTTTCAACCTATCCACACTAAAGAATATTTTTAGCTGGGCGTGGTGGCGCATGCCTGTAATCCCAGCACTTGGGAGGCTGAGGCAGGAGGATTGTTGTGAGTTTGAGACCAGCCTGAGCTCTAAGTAAGCTTAAGGCCAGCCTAAACTTCAGTGAGACCCTGTCTCAAAAAGACCAAAAAAAAAAAACAAAACAAAACAAAACAAAAAAAAGAATATTTCTTAGACAATATAGAGTTGTGTCATATTTTTGTTACATAATGATAATTTTTTACATTACTATAACTAGACTTCAAATGTTACAACATCTGCTATTTGCCTTCAGTTTGTTACATCTGATTTTTAATCCTGTGTTTTCACTTTGCCTTTAGTCAGCTTATTCAGCTACTTTAAAGTAGTCTTTTAATTCTCACAACGGCTTCTGTTTCTTTTTAAAATGTTCTGTGGATTTTCTAAGGATCAAAATACTCAACCTTCACTTACCAGTCTACTTAGGACTACGCACTAGCACATCATTAGTCTACAGCTGACACTGGGTTCCCATTAGCCCTACAACATCCATGAGTTGGGGCAAGGGTAAAATAATGTATATCTACCACACTGAGAATTTTCTCCACCCTGAAGATCTTGTGTTCTTGACTTACTAATTTATTTGCTTTCCAGCATTTTGTTCATGGTTTTTAACCATTAACCAGTCTAATTACTTAGAAACAGAACAACCAAAAATTCCATGTTTCTTCATTAATTTTTATGACAGAAAACATAAAAACAACAATTTTATCAAATTTATTCAATATAAGAATCAACTGGTTGAAATGACACCTGCAGGAGTGATGTTGAAGGTAGTCAGAAGGTAAACAAATGTGTCGCCCAAGTAACAGCTTGGGCTAAAGTGTTAAGTGATGAATGCTCACTTACAGAGGATTAGTCTTACACAAATCTCTCTGTCAACACCAAACTATATTTCCTTTTAACCTGAAAATATCAGATAACTGAAAATGAGGGCAATTTTTCTTGCCAGCTTTATATACATAGGATACAAAGGGTGAACCTAGCACTTCATGAAAATAACAGTAAATAATAGCTAGTATCATTTAAAGCTTTTTAAGTTATTTTACAGCCCCTAACATTTGCTCTTTCCACAACCACTGTATTGAACAAGCCTGTATATGTACAAGTATTGTAACATTAGCTATGTGAGGATATTAGGGCTTCAATAAATTAATTCATATGCTATGAAAGGAAGTTACACTGGAACCTTTTTATGATAAAGAGCCCTAAGTCTTAATTCAATTAATAACAAAATTCCACATATCTTCAGCTTCACAATATTTGCTCATAATCAAAGCAATGACCTCCAACTGGTACATGCATCACCCAGGCCTATCTTCCTTAAAGTGGTGGCTGCATCATTTTGTAGGAATAAGACAGCCCAATTAGCACTAAATCTTACACGTTTTCTAGCAGAAATTTATTGACAAATAGATTCTGTACAAATAACATTCTAAGAAGCGCTTAGTGACATTACAAAATGTGATGACGGAAAGAGGCCCATCGATTCCTTTACCCAAAAATAATGGTTTCTTAAAAATTATTCTGAGATTTTCCAAATAAACATGTTAAACTTGCATTGTTTGAAGATAAAAACAGTGGAAAGAAGAAAACAACCCAAACTTTAATTGCAGCTCTGTCCATACCCATGAACACTCAGCCTCCCATTCCCCTATGGCAAACTCCAGACCTTCATCACAGCTCCCCGGCACAGCTCTAACTCTTCACTGCTGTCCAAGCCTAACGGACTGTTTCAGTGGGGCTTTTTATATCACTGCACCTGAACTGTCACTTTTCCTTACTGTATCTCGAATTTTATTCATAAGATATTGCAAGTTTGTCTCAGTTGTATACAAAACAATTTATTGAGCTGGACATGGTAGTACATGTCTATAATTCCAGCTACTCTGGAGAACTGCAAGTTTAAAGGCAGCCTAGATAATTTGGTGAGACCCTATATCAAAAGAAGGTTTTAAAAACGGGTGTAGATGTGGCTCAGCTCAACTAGAGCGTGCTATCTAGTATATGAGAGGCTCTCAATGCAATTTCCAGGATTAAAAAAAGAAAAATCATGTCTATGTCATCCAAACAATAACCCTTGACTCATCTGGAAATAGGCTTTCAATAGCATCAAAATCTGAGCATCACCTTCCACATATCAAGAGTGTAATTACTGCTGATAAAAATGATGAGTAATTCTGGCCTTTAGATGAAAAACTCTTGGAAGTAGAGCATGAGGACGACAGTAGTTAAGGGCTCAATAAAAAGACCCAGCTCTAACTTGCTACCAAGCAGACTCGGGAGCACTCAGGGCTCAGTGGTCTCAGAAAATGGGGTTCTACACAAGTATTTAGCTTCTCTAAACATCAAGTTTTTAAATCTAAAAATGAGAATAAACCAGTTCCACTAATTCAAGATTTGGGCTATAAACAAATGATATTTATTACTAACTCTGAACTTCCCCATTATTATAATGTAAGCCATTAAGTCTGAGACACTGACTATGAAATATGATACCAAATGTTAGGAACCTAGAATTTCAGAGCAATGAAAGTAAAAAATAAAAACAAAAGATAGGGATTGGGATATAGCTCAGCAGCATAAGCACCTGCTTGGCAAGTACAAGATCCCAAATTTGATCCCTATTACCACAAAATACATATATACATACATATATACATACATACTTCTCATTAAACTTAGTAGGCTGAAAACATCTTACTTGAAGTTATACAGAAATATAAGTATAAAAAAGAAATGTTATATAAAATATTTAGACCAACATTTGCTTTGGAAACATAATAGCCTAAAACGTGATAAATCATCAATTGTTACAAAATTGAATAAATTATATTCACTGACAATTCCAGCATCTAAAGCTAATACTAAGGTAGCATTTCTCTCTTTAGTTGCTTATAATCATGTTCCTATCAGGCTAAGGGTCAGATGAGGTTAAATACTGCTAAGGATACTAAAGAATGGAATACAGTAGCCTACCTACAAAATATTTCTCTTGCAAAGAACTATGTTTACTTATGTGTAAACACAGTTAAATGTGAATCTGTACAAATAATGAGTAGGGTGCAATATAATCTGGCTGTAAATACCTTGATATAATATGAGCCCTGGTTTTCCTGTTTTCTTTTTCTTTTCTAATCCTTGAGCTCACTAGTAATATAAAACTACACACAAGCTTACTAATTGACTTTACCAAGCTAAATGTCTCCAACTTCATCTAGCATCCACCTGGTTACGTAGAAATCATTTGCTACCTAATTTCCCACAGCAGCTATAGGCATTTAAATTTTTATGGTTTTCTTCTAGGCTTCTGCTCTATCCAAACACTGGTTTCATAAAGAAAAAAAGAAAAAAAAGACTCCTTCAATTTCCCTCACCTATAATAGCACGTATCTTTGATTCATTCATCAGAAGAGTAAATAACAATGTAGCATACTATTTGTTAAGTATATGCCATATACCAAACCCCGGGATGAACACTTTATATGCAATAACTTAGTTCTCACCATAGTATTATAACATAAGTATTTCTATCCCTTTCCGGGAGAAAAGCCTCAGAGGAATTAAGTGATATGCCCCAGGTTTGTGCAAATACTCAAATGGTACCAACAAATCTGAATCCAGCAAGGTCAATGACTCTTGTCACCCTGCCAGCCCACAGTGTCCAAGGCCCATCCAAATATTTTCACTTCTACACAGATCCCTCACATTTACAAACTTCTTTTCACTACACTATGATCTTTCTCAACTCTGCTAAGCAGTACTGAGAAAAGATTTATTTTTTCTGGAGGGCAGGGGAAGACAGTGTCTCCTATACATTCCAGGCTGGCCTTGAACTCAGGATCCTCCTGCCTCAGCTCCCCCAGTGCAGGAGGTACAGGCATATGCCACCTTGCCCAGCAAGAAAAAAAAATTAAAACTGCTGTCCTTCAGTGAGAGATGTAGTTTGATACATTCATATATTACATACTGAAAATATATGGTACATTACACTGTAAAATCATAACAAAGTTACAATAAAAATTTAAAGATAAAATGTTGGTAGATGATTTAGATTTTTCTTAAAGACATATAGGTTTAAAGATTACCTAACTTCAATTGAGTTTCCAAGAAAAATTCAAAATATTACACTATGCTGGTAACTTAACAGTTATTTTCCTCTTTCTCTTTGTCTACAGAGCCAAATTAAAAAAAAAAAAAAAGAAGAAGAAGAAAATTTCTTCATTCTTCCAACAATATCTTACTTGGCAGACTGAATCTTTCCAAGGTAAAACGGTGGCCTGTCTGCAGACACAGCCCACCTTGGGACCCTATGTCCTTCTTGCTGTGGTTACAAAGGTCAGCCCTTAGTGGTTTCACAGACTTCTCACATGACCTCTACACAACCATCAACAGCTTGAGACTTCAGTAGCTCATGCTAAGCCATACAGATAATCGTGCTGCTTACAGGGAAGTTTAATTCCCTTCATTCCCATCATACCAAATCTTTCTAAGGTGAAGTAAAAAAAAAAAAAAAATTAGTAAGTGCATGCAATCCAGAGCACCTATCCTTAAGCTTCAACAATGTTGGGTTTCAGGGTCTCACTACACAGATCAGACTCCTCATGATCTTCCTGTTTTCAGCCTTCCAAGTGCTGGGATTACAGACGTGCTCCACCATACCCAGTCTCAATTGCTGTCTCAGCAAGCCCCAGGAGCAAGGGCCAGCCTGGCACACTGGGGAAACAATGTTAGTTTTAAAATATTTAAATTTATTTCAACGGTTTTATAATACCACCTATATAACTTCTTTTGACTCAGAATAAGCCAAAAAATAATTTGCTATATATTTTAATTCTTAATTATCTACTTTAAACAAACACACACAGTATCTTTTTATTTTTGAAGAACAAACAGCAATGAGACAGTTTCAAATCAAATTAGTAGGACAGATTCAACAATTAATGCATTGCACATTGTTTTCATAGTGACTTTTTGTTGTATAAGGTACATACATGATACTCTATCTACAAACAGTATTAGAGCAGGTGCCTCTAATCAATGAATTAAGAGAACATGGCTGTATACTTATCTTTTTTTTAAGTATCTTTTCTATATGACTAAATTTGTATCTTTAAAAATTTGATTTCTTTCAAATCAGAACGGGTCTTCCTAAGTACGAAAGAAATGTTAGATATATCTGTAGTTCATAAAAAGCTTGTCAATCATTCATATAATTCCAGAACTACATGCATATTTATTGTCACATTCATTTTAAAACAAATACTGCGACAGACTACCCATAGTGTGAGAAATGTCACCTAAATGCTAAAATAACCTGTAAATATTCATTCTTAATGGTAGATTTCTTATCTATCATTAAAATAAATATCAGCTTCTTGTCTATTTTCAGTTTTGCTGAATGCCACTCACTTGCAACTTCACTATAATTCAAAGTATTCAGTTACATTTTTTTGCCTGAGATTTTTTAAATTTTCCCCCCAATTCCTCAAAGTCATGATTTATTCGAAAATCTCAATGTAAGAATTATTTACAAACCTCCATCCATCCTTTTGGAGATAACTGAAGGCTCCATCAACAACACTGGCAAAGAACTGCCCTCCTGTGATGAAAAGGGTGTTAATGGTGACTAACCGGCCTCTTAAGTGAGGTGGTGAGACTTCCGCAATGTACACTGGCACTGTCATAGAAGCGATGCCTAGGAGGAAACAGAAGTGAACAGGACACATTTACTCAAGATTTCCACTGCTGCTGTAAATATTAACCCAGTCAAAAACACAGACATAAATATATGGGCTTGGTTTCCTACTTTAAACAAAGATGACCACATATTTAACACTTTTATATATAACTAATCTGAGGCTACTGCAGATTACTATGTGAGATACCAGTACCCACTTTTCACATTACTTAAAAGCCTAATAAATGTACCTCTATGAAGAGAACTTTACAGTGCTTAACTGTGTTGTGGCTTTTTTCCTCCCCTTTTCTTTTTCCTGTTCTGACTGTCTGTGTGTCTGTCTCTCTCTCTCCCTCCCACCTTCTCTCTCTCCTTTCCTATCCTCTCTCCTTCCCTCCTAATCCTCCCCTCACACACACACACACACACACACACACACACACACACACACGCAGGATCTCACTAAGTCACCAAGTTGCAGGCTAGGCAGGGACAGCAAGCACTCTCTGAGACTGCTGGATTTGTAGGTATGTGCTACCACACCCAGCTATAATTATTTAAAGACTAAAAATACAAAAATGCTCTTCTAAAAGACTATAATTACTGAAATATTTTTAGCCTATATGGAAATGTAATCAGACAATGACAGGAATAAAAAAATTATCCCAGAATACATATTAACTATTCAATGCCATCATTTCTAGCAGATAAATCCAGACTTCACATTATCAGTTTAATAGTAAGAAATCCAATTTGAGTCACTCTATTCTATCGACTTGGTATACATTTCAGGAATAGTCTACATCAAACATTGCTTTAAGGAATTAATGGGTCTCAAAATGTACATGATCATAAACCAAAAAATCGGTTTTGTGGCTAAGGTGTATTTGCCATATTGGCTTCCTCTTCTTTTTTTGCTGTTTAAATATATAGTATAATCTATGGTAGTAGCTCTAACTTCATTAGTCACTAAAATTAGTCAACCTTTATTTTTAATAAGGAAGCCCTTGGCATACTCATCCCAGATCTACTAAGTAGAAAACTCAAGAGGTAGAAAACTTTTAGAAATCTTCCAGAAGTGATCTTCATGCTCACCATATTATTTTGCAAACTACAGTTCTATGAGACACTAGGAGAGTTAGCCCACAAGATAAACACTGTGAAGTCCAAACCACTGGATCCAGGTGGGGCCCCTCTAGCTCTATACTTAAAATAAGTGGGCTTAGGTGGTACTTTAACATTAGAACATTTCAATAAATATTCAAAAGCCAAATACTAACTTGTTATGTGGATTTATTTTTCCACATTGGTCTAGTCGTAGACAAAAATTTAATTGCTTTCTTTAGCTAGAGATCTTTATTCAGTCAGCTAACCTTCAAAATTGAGCATGGGAAATTAGGATGGTGATGTAAGGCAGCCCATGCTATCACAAAAGCTTTAGATTTTACTTGCCATGAAATGGAGGTATGTGCTTGGGCCTTGTAATGCTTTTTATAGTTAGTGTGTGTAACACATGATGGCAAAGGAGAAAAACTGAGGAACCTTAAAAAGTCAGGGCCACTGTGTTCAGAAAGGGAAAGAACTCTAAGAGTTGTGTCCAATGAATGTCCACACGAAATTAACACTACACTGCCTCTATTCTGCTCCATAGTTCATATGAACTGATTATCTTGTTCAATCCTCAGAACATTACTAGTGCAAGCAGTTCCCATTTCACAGGGAAGCACTTCACCCTGAGCATACAGCATGCTGAAGAATCAGATCTGAAACCCGACAGATTCCACAATCAGTCTTAAAGGGAATTAGTATACTGACTAATCATCAAAGGTGGGTAGGCCAGTCGATTTCAATTCCAGCCCTGGTTTTGTTTGAGTCTTTCTGGGTATCCAGTTCTCCCTCTCTAAAATTGGGAGTATAAGACTCCTTCACAGAGGTACAAAGGATTCAATGAGTCAGCAGAGTAAGGCATACCGAAGATAGGGTGCTGGGGAGATGGCACAGTGGAATAAATGCTTCCCTGGCAAGCACAAGGGCCTGAGTTCAATCCCTGGTTCCAAAAAAAACCAAAACAAACAAATAAAAAAAAAACAAAGATAATAATAGCAGCAAATATGGAGACATCTCACTTCGTCATTTCATTTCAACCCATGCAAGGGGCTGAGTGTTTTGTGAGTGTAAATAAAATAGGGTCTGTGAAGAAGGCAAAACATAGCCCTATTTAAAAAAATATTCAATCACATGAATAAATTCAAAGTAACACATTAAGGGAAATAAAGCCATCTGCTGATTTCTACCTTACGACACTGATAACTGCCACATTGGACAACTATCGGCAGGTAGGTAGAAAAAGCTGGCAAGACAATTCTGCACAGACAAGCACACATTTCAAAAATAAGAGATCATGGGGCTCATCAGAGATAAATAGGAAGTGTGAGGCAGAATGTAAGTGGAAGTGAAATGAGAGAAGCAGAGAGAATTTGGTCATGTCAGCCTCATCCATTAAGCAATGAAGACCTACAGAACACTAAGCACTATGGAAGCAGAGCTAAGCACCACGGAGAGGGTGCTTGAGAGAGACTTTCTGTCCTCACAGACCTTGAGGTCCCTGCAAAGTATGGGAAAGAGGAGCCCACAGCAAAGGGAATGACTCAGCATAAGGAGTCAAAGGGCCCCAGATGAAGAATTCATACTTGAGATCTCATCAAAAAGAGGGTGGGACATACCTTAGACAATCAGGCTTGGGACAAGACTTTGAGGCAGGAAGAAATGCATTCTGTTGAAGAAAGGGGCCTTTTTAAGAGGGAGGCAACCAACCTGACTATACAGCAACTTGGAAGCCCAACTGAGTTTGGTAACCAAAAGCCTCTGAATAGCATAAAGGAACAAGCGGCTGCACAATCAGATTCACACTGTTAAAGGATCGCTCTGGTCATCGGATGGAACACTGATCACAGAGCAGTAATGCAGGGACAGCAAAGGAGATGGGGAAACTGTAGAGATCTAAGAACTGTGTGTTTAGGATTCAGACTGAGATGTAACAGATGAGAGAAATTGTCAAGGCTGAAGTCTGGTAGCAGCAGCTATGAACATGTTGGTTATTTTGTATAAGGACAGGAAATACCAAAGCAGCAGCAAGTTTGAATGAAACATAGTAAGCTCAACTTACAAGGAGATGGAATCAGAGATGCTCTGTGAAGTACACAACAGAGCAAGTAGCACTACTCACACATGTGCTCGGAGTAGACTACTCAGACATGGCAGCTCCCAGCCTCCCTTCTTCTTCCATTCTCCCAAAATGAGAATCTTCACCAAAATAACTACCCTCTTTCTCCCTCATCATCAAGAAAGTATTTGGTCTTTGTTGGCCTAGTTCTTGATGCTAGAAAAAAAAAAAAAAAAGATGAGGGAGCCTGTCACAGAGCCTGTGCCCTGCCTGGGGAGACGGAGAATGATAAATTTTAACCCACTGCTGAGTTATAACCTACATGCCATTCTCTTCTCCAAGACACATAAATGGAAGTACTCTTTTTTAAGTGATTTCCATAGCAGACTACATTTTTTTAAAATGCAACTTCAAACTGCAACCAGACCAGGTAAAGCTTGGATGTGCCACAAAATCTAGAACCCAAAAGACAGCTCTGTGTGATACTGCACTTGTGCTGGGCAAAACCACTCAGAAATGCAGAATGAGAAGGATGCTGCAAATGAAGTCCCGAAGAGTCCAGTTGTTAAGGGACAGCTTGAAGGGGGAAATGAGAAGGGAGAACATGAAGGGGCATCCAGCTTAGCATCAAACACCCTATGCTGTTTTTAAAGGCTTTTTTACGCATTTTATACTACTATGAAGAACCGTCTACGGTAGCCAGGCCAGAGAGATACTATACATAACCTTCTCAAAAAGATAAAGAAATCCACTGTCAGAAACAGACATAAAGAGGTTTTCAGAAAGTCCCTCAAACAAAAAGTGGACCTCACAGATGTAAGTTGCCAAACTGTATGTATAAAGTACCACTCAAAGACCTTATGTCATGACTCTGATTAGAACATGATCATGTTACAATGTCTCAGAAAACTTTACTTTAGGCCCCACTACCCTATTGAGTGCATAGTAATTTTTCTTTCTTTTTTTTTTTTTTTTTTTTGCAGTACTAGGGATTGAATTTGCCAAACAAGCACTTATTTTACTGAGCTATCTCCCCAGCCCCGACAGAAACTTCTAAGAGCAAGGAGGGCCTTCTCTCTCCGTTACCCTTACTGCCTACCATGTGACCTCCTGCCACCAGGTAGCACATGAAAAAGCTTAGGCCAATTACGTCAGTCTAAAACAGAAAAACAAAACAAAAACACCGATATGAGTGAATATAAAATTTTGAGCTACATAAATTTAAACCCTAAAACTACTGTATGAAATTGGAGTTTACTAAACTCCATGTTTACTCATTCTCATCCAATATGCATAGGCCCTGTTAACTCCACTTACTACTAACGGAAACAATTCTTGCAAAATGCAATTTATGGATCTCTAAACATAAAGCCCACTTTTGAAAAACATTACATATTGAAGCTACGTTAATCCATACTTCTATTTGGAGAAACAAGAGAAAATCTGTTCCTACACAAATATCACTGTCCTAATGATAAACAACTAAGTACTACCACTAAATTTTAAGCTGTTTTAAACCACCATATTTGCATGACTGAGTCCTAGATTTAAATAAACTACAGGAGCATTCAAATGAATGAGCAAGAATTTCCCGGTTATTAATCTAGAAAGAAAGAAAATAGATCAAGGCTCACATTCCTGCTTTGGTTTTTCATTATACAAAGATGATGAGATCCCCAAAATTAAGAACACAGTTTCTAAAACGTATAATTATCAATAAGGTTTGTAAGTCTTTTATAAAGAGCTTTTGATTTCCCAGTTCCAATTACTAACCAAATAAAATAAATATCTAGTGAAGAAGCAAACAAGATTTTCATAATCCATACTAAACTGATAAAGTCAAATCAACATAAGGAATATGGTTGTTCCAAGCTCCTCAGGAGCTTACTATAATAAACATAACCACAAAAATGTATGTTGATAGTGTTTCCAGTATGTATAGAAAGCTTAAGTTTTTAAAAAACAATAAGTTTACATCAATGAAAATTCATTATCATGTTTGGCTTCTGGGGTTTGACCAGAAACAAGGAAGTTAGACACCACAGTCCACAGGGTTCGGGCTGCCAAGCTGATACCCCGTTTGAACACCACAAAGTGTTCCTGAGTATAGAAGCTGGCTTTCAAGAACTGCTGGAAGCCCTTTTAAAGGCCTGAGTCAGAGGGATAAGTAATTTCATAACCAAATACCATTAAAAAACCCTGTTTCAATGGTTAAATACCCATGAATCACAGCAACCTCTCAGCATGATAACCATGCAGCAACTAATTAGCTTCTTAGAAGGGCACGAAGCTACCTGCTAATAATAATGCCTTGTGAACAAGGATTATGATGTCCTAATTTCACTCTGCAAATTATTGCTTTATCATCTCTAAAGGAATAATCTTAATAAAAAGAAGCACGATCTGTCTACAGAAACAGTACCCCTCATGCCATTATTTTCCTCTGGCTGTCTTTGCCACAGCTGGTATGTTTGTATTCTTCTAAATAGTCACGTGTTGATGGTCACCAGGTTGGTAGCATAATTTAGAATTTCAGTTTGTTTGGGTTGTTTTTTTTTCTGCAAAGGCTTCAGATGCTCACAGAGGATGCTGGGCAACTTCAAAGTGTGCTAAGTCCCAAATGCAACACAAAATTCCCAGTCAGGCTATGAGAAAGATCTGCCCTTGGGAGTAACTAGAGAAGTTAATGTTCTATAGCCTAGGGGAGTGCCTAACACAGCATATCAATTGGTGAAATCTTATGGCCTCTCCCTTCAGGATTATTCTATCAATCTGCTCCATTTTTTTTTTAAACAGGACACATCTTAATACAGAGTGTATCACATTTGTTTCTCCAACAGGAGACTATGAGTTTGTTAACAGAATATAACTCTCTCACATATCTTCTACACAAGTTGACAAAATGTCAGGCCCAGGCTTGTGTGTGGTGTGTGCACTTACATGCTACTAATTAGTGCCGTGGGTTACAACTTCCAATGCCTTTTCCATGAGCCTGTAGCTTTCATTCATTACGCTGTAACCATTTTTCTTCTCTTGAAATGACAGTGGTATTTTATTTTATGAACTTCACTTGTTTTACAATTTTAGGGAAGAAAGCTGCATTTGTGTTTGAGTGGGGAAGGTGGCCTGGGTCATGTTGTTACCCGATGCAAAAGTTGCCATGGAAAGCAAAATTCTGCCAAATTGTTTGCAAACAGTGTTTGTGAGCCAAGATAGTACTACTTAGTATTTTCTGAAGCTGCATTTCAAACCTCTGACATTAGCTAGCAGCTACCATTAATTCAAGAAGCCAACTGAGCGTAAGACATTACCTTTTAAGCTGCCTGCAAAGCAATTAAGGAACAACACATTTCACAGACCAAAAAAAAACAGCCAAATAACACATCTCTCCATAGCCACATATAATAACCTGGACACCAGTTTGGCACCTTTGTAGTGCAAAAATCACTTTAAAGAAGAGTATATTTCAATATTCTTATACACATTCTTTATGTACTCATTTACTTCTTCCTCTACATTTAAGTCTCATAAACAAGTCAGAATGGGAAGCCTATAACTTTCAGAGAACAAATGTTTTCTCGGAAGAACATCCACGAACTAAACTGAGTTTATATACAAAGAACCAGCACACCACAGAAATGGAAAGTGTTCCTGCAGAACACAGATGGGCAGCTGAAGAACAGAGAAGAGCTACGGGAGCACATATCTGCAATCTTAGCACTGGGAAACTGAGACAAGGGGATTACAAATCATAGCCTAACCTTGGCAATTTGGCAACATTCTCTAAAAAAAAATGTGTTTTTCTTCTAAGGGGCTGAGGTAATGAAGGCTCTGGATTCAATCTCCAGCAGCACAAAACACACACACTCACAGACACACACAGAAAGCAATTCTTGATTAGATGGTAAATGAAATACATACTTAGAAATTTCATAACAGTTGAAGAGGATATAAATATAAAGGCATGATAACTGTATAAAATGCTACACAAGCAGAAGCTGTGTGCTCTTACACTTGACAAATGGAATGCACAAAGGTTAATAAGAAATCAATATGCTTTCCCTGAGGCAGTGAATTCAGCAAGCAGAAACACAAATGGTGCTTTGTCATAGTTAACTCTGTGACATCTAAAGGCAAATGCTCTAGAGACAACAATGTGAATCTAAGTAGGGACTAAAAGGCTGTGAATCGCCTGACTGTAGATTATAATTGATTAAGTGTCCATGAAACTAATGTACAATGAATATGTACAGAATAAGATTAAGAGATTTTGGCTGAAGAAATATTCATGCAACAGATATAAGGGGTAGATGGCAAGAACCAGTAAAGGAAACACTACAGCAGAAAAATAAAATAACAAAGAATAATAAGTAAAGTCATGTTTTTCTAAAGCTGTTCTTCAATATGAAAAAAATTGAGCCTTGGCAAAAAAGCAGGAACAGGGAACCATGAGGAAGGAACTAGCATAAAGAAAATGAAATGAAATTACACAAGGAAATAGGTAAGAACATCAACAACTTAATGCCAGAAAATACAAGTAATAACAAAAATAAACACACCAAAAGCAGAAAGTTTAGAAAGCACAGAGCTTGAATTTAAGATTTTTTTTCAAGTTCTGTTAGAAAGGAAAAGGAAACCATTATGAAAAAAATGAATGGGCTCCAGGATAGGAAATAAGAACTAGACAATTTATAATCTGGAAGGTCAACAAAAATTATTATTTTATACATAAGACAAGCCTACCCACAAAAGGACAGCTACTGCTGATACTTAAGGGGAGAAATGTCCCATTGTCTTTCAGGTGTTCAGTATGTGAAAGCCATTTTTTGAAAGAAAGAAAAAAAAAATCTAACGTGAATCACTCACAAACTTTTTTTTTAATGCATTTGGTAAATGGTCTCATGACACAGTTTGGACATGTAGTGATCCTCCTGTTCAGCCCCTCAACTCTGAGACGCCCGGATTTGAGGACCAGCTCAGCATGCCCGGGGGCAGGTCTGGCATGACATGTGGTGCCAGGAATCGAACCCTGGTCCCTCTGCTTGCCTAAGCAGGTGCTTAGTCCTCTGAGCTATCTCGCCAGCGCCTATTTTTTTTATTTTTTATTTTCAAGCAACCTGTAAACCAATCCTATATTAAAGATGACTGTCAGAGACGGACATTTTAGTACAACAGCTCAGAGGACCCTTCTCTCACCTGAGCTGCATCACAGAAACCCAGTCAAGTGCACCACTGAGTATACATGCATGGGCTGCCTCGATACTTTCTTCTCTCACTAAAACATTTCTTCATCTGCACAGAGAAAATTTCTTGACTTGCCTGATAACCACCTCACAGCACTAGTTAGCAATTTTCTACTTACTTGGAACACTTACACCTAAATACTTATTAAACCAAACTTTCCACTAGTTTTTGGTAATGTTCGAGGAGATGTTGATTCCACGAGGAACGTAATGTCCAATTTAACTATCAAAGATCTCTATTAATAATTTCCCATTACTTTTAAAACTCTGAATGAATGACCCTTGCCAATGAGTTTTGTATGGTTTACAAAAAAAAAAAATCACCCCAAACACCCACCAACATAGCAACACACCAATTCTCTTTCACAATGTCTTGTAATATTATCTTCCCATCGGGGTGTACAAATTTTTCTAATGTGTAAAAGAAAAAAAAAATTGGTAAAATCTTAACAAAATGAAGATGCGGGGGAAGGCTTTTCTGTTTTTTGTTTGTTTCTTTGTTTACTGGGTTTTCTTTTTGTAGTGGAGAGGCTATTCTGGGAAAGTCATATTCAGTATCTCATTTTCTGAACATACATTTCACCACTGAGTTATACTTCCAGCCCCTCCACATGCAATTCTTTCCATGTTTAATTTTTTTAAAACAATGTTTGTGTTACAGAAAGACTCCTTTCATCAGAGGATGTGCCAAGGGTTTCATATTGCACAGTGAGTTCAAGGCCAGTCTGAGCTATAGTCTGAACGACACAGCAAGGCCCTCTCAAAAAACCAAAATTAAAACAAGTAAAGCTGGAGCTCACTAATGACAAAAAGGAACAGACTGAAACAGAAAAGGTCTTTAAGTTCATCTTCGTCAAGCAGCCAAAATTATATTGTTCAGTTTTAAGTAAATATCTCTATGGTTTACTTTTAATTGAAAATACAAGTGCAACTTGTCCTCTCACATCTTTTTTTTTTGCAATTTTTAAATTTTATGGTATATTTTTACATAGCCGTAATAATATTCACCGGTCTATACTCCCATCAACACTGGAGGATTCCTTCTCCCCACAGCCTAAACATTTGTTATTAGTTAATTTCTAGATAATAGCCATTCATTCTGGAGATGGAATTTGTGCTGTTTTAAGTTACGTCTGCCAAACAAGTGATGTTCAACTTTTTCCATATATTTATTTGCCATTTCAAGTTCTTCATCAAAGAAGTGTCTATTCATTTCAGATGCCCAGCTTTGGACTGGGTCTTTAAATTTGGGGGTTCTAACTTTGAGTTCTTAGTACTTTGGCTGAAGGACAACTAAAAAAGTTTTTTCTCCACTGTGGATCCTCTGTTCACTGTAGTTTCTCTTGCTGTGCAAAACCTTAACAAGATGACATGCCAGCCCACTCTCAGGGTGTACTGAGACAGTGATTGAGACTGGGTGTGGTGACAGAAGCCTATAATCCCAGCACTTGAGAGGCTGAAAACAGCAGAATCACTAGGAGTCGGATCTATACAGGGAGACCCTGTAACCCTGTACTAAATACACAAAAATAATTAATTAATTTAACAAGATGTGAGATCCCAGTTGGTTCCTTGTGATATTTTCTCTGTCTGTGACTGGGGTATTATTCAATTCTGCCTACACCAATGTCTTCTAGTTCTAGGTGGTAGGTTTTAATTACATCTTCAATTTCATGGACTGATATTGGGTTATTTAGAATTTTTATATCATTTTGATTTGCTTTTAGTAATTCATGTGTACTTAGAAATCTGTCCAATTTGTCTGTGTTTTCCATCTTATTAGAACACAGGTTCCTGCAGTAGGTATTGATGATGTGCTTTTCAGCAGGATCTGTTGTAATTTCACCCTTTCCATCCGTACTTGCATGGGTTTGAGCTTTTGTATACAGTTGGCTAATGGCTTGTCAATTTTACCCACTTCTGAAGAATCAACTCTGACTCCTTGATTCTCTGTACTGCTTTCTTAGTCTCCACTAGATTACTTTTTGTCCTGACCTCTACAATTCCTCCCTCAAGCTTTGGGCTTGACTTGTTCTTCTTTTTCTAAAGGCTTGAGGTTCAACATTAGGTTGTTAATTTGAGCATGCTGTTTTTCTGATCTGGGAATTCACTGCTATAAATTTGCCTCTTAGGACTGCTTTCATTGCATCATAAATTCTGGTATGTTGCACTGGAATTATTATTTAAATTTAGAAACTGTCTCATTTCTTCTTTAATTTCATCTGCAACAACCCAGATGAAATTGTTCAGGAGGGTATCATCTAATTTCCATGTGTTTATTAAGTTCTTACAGTTTCTTTTGCTATTAACTTCCAATTTCACTGCATATGGTCTAAAACTATAGATCAAATAATTTCAATTCCTTGACATTTATTTAAGCATGTTCTATGAGCTAGCATGTGAGCCATTTTGGAAACAGTTCCTTGTGAAACTAAAGAAAATTTATATTGTTATGTTCTGCAGTGGAATACTCTTAAGACATGTACTAAATCCTTCTCAAAAATCCACAAATATTTCTTTGTGAATTTTTTTGTATCTAGTTGATCTCTTTGTGACAATGAGTCATTGATGTCTTCCATTACAATGGTGTTAGTGCTTGATTTTCATGTCCATTAATTTTTTTACATAGTCCGTGCACTGGCACATGGTACATATATATTTATGATTATCTCTTCCACTTAGATTGTTTCCTTAACAAAGATATAGTGATCTTGTCTTTCTTGATCACTCTTGACTTGAAATCCATTTTGTTTGCAATCAGTATAGCTACCTTTTATTTTTTTCCAGAGTCCTATCACATAAGAGTATGGTTTTCCATCCTTAGACCTTCTAATCTATTGATTTTTTTAATTAAATATGTTTCTTGTATGTAGCATATTGTTGGCTCTAGATTTTCAACCTATTCAACTAATCTTTTTTTTTTTTGGACTGCAGCACTGAGCCCAATAACATTGGCAGTTATGACCAAAATATATTGACAATTTTCTCATTTTATCTTCATGTTGTTGGTTCCCTTTTCTCTCCTCTAATTGGTTGCCTTATTTTTTGGATTCACAGGTTCCTGCAGTAGGTATTGATGATGTGCTTTTCAGCAGGATCTGTTGGATTCTTTCTATTAAGGTTTGTGGAGTGGTAGACCTTGTTATCGCTTGCTAGAATGTCTTATTTTTGTATGCTGGTTTGTCATGCATTTCCTCAGATGTTCATTTTTCTTAGAACTATCTTATTTCTCTACCAATTTTGAAACAGTGTACAGGGTACATCAATCTGGGTTGGAGGTTGTTTTCTTTCAGGGCTTGAAATACTTCACTCTACACTCTCCTTGACTTGAATATTTGTGTTAAGAAGTCTGCAGCAATTCCAATGGGCTTTCCTTCATAGGTGATGTTTCTTTCTTATAAAAGCATTTAATATTTTGGCTTTGAGTTGAATTTTTGGACTCTTAACTATAATATGGCTTTCTGTAGATCTTTTTAATCATGACTAATTGGCATTCTATATGCCTCATTTATTTTATGTCCAATTCTTTTTCCCTACTTGGGAAGTTTTCTACCATTACTTCTATGAAGTATTTCTATGTCATTTGGACCTTCTCGTGCATTTTCATCAACTCTAGTAAATCTCCTGTCATTCTTTGCATCAGCTAGCAGCTGTTTGATTTTTTATATATGTGGTTCCTCACTATTTTTAAAACATCTTTGTTTTCCGGACCACTAACCACAATCCTATCTTCTACATCTGACATTCTGTCTTCAACCTGTCTCATGTTGGTGTCTGTGCTTTCAACTGAATTTTAATCTCTTAGATATACACGTCAATCTGTTTCATAGATTGCCTCCCACCCCCACATTGGGCATTCAGTTTCTATCATTTTTCTATACTCTTCTATGTTTTTTTTTTTATTTGTATCTGCTCCAGAGTCATTCACTATGTCTTTCATTATGGTCAGTAACTCTGTAGTTATCTGAGAAATCATTTCTGATTTTTTTCTTGAGCCTCATTCATCTGTTTTGTTACTTCTGCTGTTACCAGCTAAGATAGTCAAGGTATGTGGCTTTTGAATTATTCTACCTCACTGCCCCAATGGTTTTGGCTTCAGTGAGCTGGAAGACTTGGGTTGCAGCTTGCTTATGTATCTTGTCACTTTTGTTGTTTAATTACTTGGTGGATGCTTGTAAATTGCTATGGCAAGTACTGTTTTGTTTTTATATATTTTAGAGAAGGGCCTATAGGGTGTTCAGGGTCTCACTACTAGATCAGACTTGCAATGATCCACATGTTTACAGCCTCCCAAGAGCTAGGATTAGAGGTTCACACACCACCATGCCCAGTCTCAATGGGGATTGAACCTGCAGCCCCTGCTTGCAGGCACTTTAATCCATTGAGCTATTTGGCCAGCCCTTGTTTTTGTATTTAGAGTCCTTAGGAAATGAGTACTTGTGAGTCTGGTGTAAGATCCTACCTCTTCAGTTGACTGGGAATGACAAGTTGCTGCCTACTTGGCCTACCCCTAGTTCTCTGGAATAGGAAAAACAACTGATTAGAAAAATTATGTTACCTTTGCTAAAGTAGTACAATTAACAATAACGTAGCATCAAGCAGCCTAGTAAATGACAAACTGTGGCAATTATTAATATCCAGTCCTTAATTGCATGAGCTAGGTTTGTGATTATTTAACAAAATCTGAAATAGAGCAGAATATTATATACAGCAAATATGCATGAGTATGGCAATCTTATCCTCAAAGGAGAAAACTTAAAGGGGGTTACTAGGGAAAAAATAAAGAAACAAAGAGGACAAGATAAGCAAGGCTGGAGGACAAAGGCAAACTTTAAGAAACGAGTAAAAAACACAGGAGAAAGAGAAAAGGAAATAAAACAATGTTCAAACTCATATAAAAACAAGGACAAACAATCAGGAAAACGAACAGAAACAAGGAAAGAAAGATAATAGGCAAGGAAAAAGTCCATTCTTCAGAATATTAATCCCAGGAAGGCACTCACAGATTTATGGTGGAGTAATGGTTAATCCTAGCAGACCTATAGTGTTAGGTGTACTAAAGTTCAAGCTGTTTTCTGGCTGTGAAGCTGGAACACAATTTGTTCATCCTGCAACACTCCATGTATCTCCTGCTGGTTTGAACTCATTCCCTATCAGCTTGACCTCAGATCCTTGACCTCCTGCTGACTTGATCTCCATTTACTGAAAAGCACTTTAACAGGCACAGCCAGTTTTTTATTTTGTTCTTTATTTAGCAGATATGGATACATCACCAAAGATTGATTCTTTGAAAAGAAAGGTACTCACAGTGAAACATTCACTACATTTGATCATACTTTTTCTCCCACAAAATCTAACTGAATCTAGATGGCTTATGATCAGTATTTCATAAACAAATCATAAGAAGCTGAAAAGGTCAGTATCATCTCTCTTAAGATGGCTTTACAATAAGCTCATTAAAATGAAATTCTCCATTACTTCTCAGGGCTCATAAACATCATCTTACTCTATGAATCTGGTGGCATCTCTAACTTGGTCTGCAGAATCTAGCTGTGACCCAAATTAGCTGGCATTAATAATGGCATGCTTTATCATCTATTTCTTCCCACCCCAGCTTGGAAACAACAACAAAGCTAGAACAGAAGTACTTAATTCCTTTGAGACACGATTAGGTAAAATGACTTCTGCAACTACTTCTTACACATTAACTTACTGATTTAATTGCAGAAATATGTAACTTGATATATCCCTTTTGATTGGAGTTTACAAAATCATTCATAAGAACCCTAATGGTATACTTCAATAGCTTTTATTTATATGAAGTCAACACCCCTTTCAAAAGAATAGGTAGAAAAGTAAATCAACAGATATATAGATAAAAATGACATAGACACAGATGTGGAAAATGAGGAGACAACAGGTAAATAATGTGACAGATTCACAACTAAAGATTATTTGTACTGCTCCTTGTCAGAGAGCTGAATCAACTTGATGAAAACTCTAGTCAAATGTAAAAACTTTAGTGGGGACCTTTGACAAAGAGGCCAAGAACGTACATTGCAGGAAAAAGTATCTTTCACAAATACTGGTAAAAAATTAGCCATACACATGCAGATTTAATTTACATCTGTATCTCTTACCATGTACTAAACTGAAATAAAGATAGATCAGAGATCTAAATATTAAAACAGAAAAACAATCTGCTGGAAGATGAAGTAAATAAAACTACTCAAGACACAGCTAAACGCCAATTACACAAGAAATTCCATTAAAAAATCAACCAATATGATATTATATCAAATTAAAATCTTCTGTATACCAAAGGAAACAAAAAATGGTATAAAAAGCCTACAGAATGGAAAGAATTTCTGTCAAGTACTCTTTGATTACATATACACTATGTAAAGAAGTCACAAAATTAGATCCCCTAAATTAAAGATCTTGTCAAAAAAGAGCAATTACAATGAATAAACACTTCTCAGAGAAAGCATAAAAGATCATTATATATATCTAAAGTTCACCATGGTTAGCCATCAGGGAAAACCAAATTAAAACAACACTGAAATTCCATCTTATGGCTGCCAAACAACACATTTTGGTAAGGCTACGGGAGGAATTTTACATTATTGATAGGAATGTAAAATGGTATAACCATTATGAACATCAGTACAGTTTACAAAAATACCTAGCAATAGAAATTTTATTCCAAATAGCTATTCCCCTTCTAGGTATCTTCCCAGAAGTTTAAGATGTAACAGTACAATGATACCTATATGCCCATATTTATAGCAGCACTTAGAAGTAACCCATATATCCATCAACAGATGGCTAAAGAAAACGTCTTATTTTACACACAACAGAGTACTATCCTGCTGTAAAGAAGGATAACTTTGAGTCATCTGTAGAAAAATGGCTGTACCTTGAGACCATAATGTAGATGAAATACACAGACATGTAAGCTTAAGTGTCTCACGGTTTCTCTTAAAAAAAGAAACTTAAACTATAAGTACACTTAACCACAAAATAAGACATAATAAGAAACAGGAAAATACATATTTTGCAAAAGGGAAGAGAACTAAGAGATGGACAGAGGGGAGAAAAGAGAAAGAGATGAAAAAGAAATTAAGATGGGTTATATACATGTACCAACCCCCATAATGAGTAGAATCATTAGGTACTACAGTATGCAACCACAGAAAAATTTTAATGTGAAAACTGAAAGGCTTTCTTTTATATTGGAACCTAGAAAGCTCTCTCAAATTAGAAGAGGCTTCCTTTTTTAAGTGTGTTCAAACTTGAAAAATTGGTTTTCATATTTTATAGGAAGGGATCAGAAAACAAGAGAGGAAAAGAAATTTTCATGTATATCCATTCCACTGATGCACTGAGGCCATTCTTAATCAATGGACCCAGAAAACAATAACAGGGCCCTTCATTGTGCCATGGGTAAATAACTGCTAATCTCATTTTCTAACTTAAAAAAAAATTCAAGCATAGTGGTGCACATTTGTAATTTCAGCCATAGCAGGGCTGAATCAGAAGTGTCAGGTGTTTAAGGCCAGCCTTGACTACAAAGCAAGACTGTCTCAAAATTAAACAAACCACCAGTAAAAAAGAACAGCATAGGAAATGTTTAAAAGATAGCAAAGACAATCAAAAAACCAAAAAGATACTAGTAGTAGCATATGGTATACAATAGCAAACTTAAGGAAAACATAACCAAAATGTTATGCAGATAGACATTAAGAGTCCTGGAGGACGAAAAAGGGTTCAAATGTACCAAGCATGGCTAGTTAATGACAGAAAGACATCAGGCCTAGTGGGATCGCACAGAGAACTGACATTTTAAGGTTATGTATAAAAGATGTGCAGGTACGGCCACCCTAGCCAGAGCACAGAGTACCACAACCAAGCTCCTCACTGGATCTGAACTCTGTTTTCAGGTAACAAAAACACAGAAGGAACTAAAGTTTAAAAGCTGTTAAAAGGGGTTAATATGCTCTGAGTATGAGACAAAGATACTGGAACTTCAGACATAAATAAATCTCTACAGAAACTACCAAAACAAAAATACAAATGAAATACAACTTTCACAGTAGCTAAGAGAAAGCTGTGTAAGGGAAAAAAGGAGAGGAGTAGAAAAAAAAAGAGAAAGGAGGAAAAGAGAGGGACAATAAAAGGGAGGAGAAAAATTAAAAGCAGTAATCAAAGAGAAAAGAAAGTTGAGAGAGAAAAGGTGGCATAGGGCTAGGGGAGATAGCTCAGTAGAGTAAGTGCTGAATTCAATCCCTGGTTCCGCGAAAAAAAAAAGAAAGAAAACGTGGCATAAAACAGTGCATATAAGTTCATTTACACCCATAATTATAGCATCTGTTGAGTAGCAAAGACAAATTTCCCCTCTACTCATCCCCCAACACTGGCTGGGACATAAATTAGATTGTTACATGATTCTTCTCAGGAGTCTGAATGAGCCTCTAGGACAGAAATTATCTTATTAGGTGAGTCCATTTGAGTATGGTTGCATTCCTCAGTCTTCCTTCTGAGATGAGAGATAATGGGATTTTAGGGTTCGACATAAAGTTTGGTCTCTGTTGCAGCCTGGTCTTGATGCAGATGAGGAAATTCCAGACAGCGCCTCTCCCTGCCTTGGGCTGACAGAGCAACACAGGTCAGGAGGACCTTGATTCAGCACTTGCTTTGTAGGCCTTTTAATATCCTTTACATTGACCTGCTTTTCAAATGCAAAAATGCCATATTGGGAGAACATCCAATAAGGCCCATCAGTGTGGATCAAATGTGCCTAATTTTTAAACATTCAATCAGCCTAGATTTAATATTTATGCCTTACAGGAAATACAAATTTAAAGGAGAGGGAAGAGCCAAGACAGGCCATTTGAGCTTAAGAGTTAGATCCCACCCTAAGTAACAGAGCAAGAGCCCCTCTCTCAAAAAGGTAGAAACTATCCTGAAAGCAAAGGATGTAAAAGATAAAACAGGAAAAGATCTAAACAGAAGAAAGCTAAGGCAGTCATACTAAACAGACCACAGTAATGGCCTAGACAGAGGTCCAACGCAATGAGCATCTCTCTAAAGAGACATGGGGACTGCAACCAGGCAGATTTCTTAGGCACAAGTGGTAAGCAAGAGTGGGAAAGGCTTAACGGTTGAAGAGCTGAAGAGGACACAGTGATGATGATGAGGAGGAAACTGGGACATTAAGCAAATTAAGCCAGTGTTACATAGGGAGACTGGGGGGGGGGGGTTTGCACACTAGCTCAGTTCTGCTTTTGCCAGAGTCCTGGGATACCTTTTTAAAATTCATTTTAATGAGAAAAGAATGATAAAATAACAATAAAAGTTTCAAAATAGGACAATTTAGTAGGACAATTGCAATAATTAATATATTGTATAGTTGTCTTTGTAGAAGTTAGAGGACAAGATGCAGACATATCTTGTCTAAATATTAGTACAAACCTTTCTTCTCAATGAATTAAGGAGAAAGGAACCTTATATCTATCCTAACTATTTTGTGTATTATATATATTTTTTCACAACAGCAGCAGTCTAAGCACCTGCCTAGGCAAATTCAAGGACCCAGGTTCAAGGCACAACTGTGCCAGCCTGGCCTCAGGCAGGCTGAACTACTAAGACAGGGCATAGTGGCACATACCTGTAATTCCAGTGCTGGGAGGCTGAAACAGGAGGATCACTATGAGTCCGAGCTATATCATGAGACCCTGTACCAAGTACATTTAAAAAAAAAAGAAAAACTAACTCTAGATAGCTTCAGTTAATTATTTCCACCAAACATCCAAGAAATAATTCCATCTTCAACCAAATACATTTTCAGAAAAGCAGGAGTATTTCCCAATCACAGACTAGAATAACTTTTGCGCACACAGTTGGTATATGATTCAAGTACTTCTCTTACCTTTGCATATAAGTCAGTACTAATCAGTCTTTTTCCCACACTATTTTCACAAAGCATTAGTAGAGCAAACAGCTTTGTAGGGCAGAAATAGTGCCTCCCCCCCAAAACAGGGTATATTGGTCCCTCCAGGGTACTGGATCTAGAAAGTCTGATACATACCAAAAACCCTAAGCACCAATTGTTTTGTCTAAGAAAGGTAAAGAGTGACAAAGCAAACAACATAGACAAGTTCTATTGAGCCACTCACGGCACAACAAGTACCAACTGAGGAGCATGGGGACAAAAGTTTCATGTCAAATGTGTCCAGTACCAATCAACAAATTTCCAAGCAGTCAAGTACTGAGGACAGACAGCAGTTCAGAATACAGCCTTCAAGAGAGTGACTACATCTTCCTCCTGCTCAAAAACTACCTTTGCTTACTGCCATTTTTAAGAAATTTTTATGGAGTCTTCTGTGATCACACAGCCCACTGTGTACACAAGTGCTACTACCTCTATAGCAACTGAGACGCAGGAAACACAACAAAAATGATTATTCTCTAGGTGTCGTTATTGTTGGACAGGACAAACTGCCCATCTCTAACCCAAGAGTACTGTGTTCTACCACAGTCAAGGAAGCTAGGGTATGTTAACTCCTTGCTTGTGGGCAGCGTATCTCACACTGTTTTCTTGACAGGTCCAAATCTAACAGGCCAGTACAGGGCCTATACCTATAAAGGATGCTTAAAAGAATCCTAAAATTGGACCAGACAGATTGCTCAGGGGATTAAAGTACCCGTTTAGGCAGATGCAGGGGCCAGGGGTTCAATCCCTGAGCCTCCTTGTGCTAGCCCTACCCCTGGAGCACAATGAGATGGCGATTCCCTACAAGTCCAATCTACGTACTGAAACCCTATAGATCCTGTAAATATATTTTTTAAAAAAAATCCTAAAATCTATGACCAACCAAATCAACATAAAAATGCACACTGATACCCCTATAACACATAAATTTCCAACACATCAATTATTTACTGCAAGAGACAAGAAAAAAAAGTCAGATTTGTATAAATATAAAAAGACCTAGATGAAATCAACGTCCACTCACAATTTTTCAAAGTACCAACTAAAAATAAATGGCTACATTTGATGAAAATCCACTCTACACTTCACTCTACACTGTAAATGATTAAAGCACTTTCTGTGACACTGAGAACAAAAGAAGTTGCTGCTATCCCATGACTACTCAATTCCAAAGGCTCAAGTCCATGCCGCAACACAAAAGTTTACCATCTAGAAGGAAAGAAATCAACTCTTCCATATAATATATATTTTTACATAAAAATCTACATAAATGTTATTGGAACTGAATGAATGCATTTAGTGATATCAACAGATTAAAACAAAAAATCCAGATGTGTATAGACTTCTTTGAACTTAGGCCAAAGTTCAAGGCCAACCTGAGCAATACAGCAAGAACTCACCTCAAAGGAAAGACAAACCATGTAAAAATCAGTGCATATAAATCTATTCTACATTACCAAAACAGCATGATAAATTTTAAGATGAAAATAATGATTACCTTGAATTATTATACACTGTATGCTTCCATCTCATCATAAATACCCATAAATATGTACAATAACTATGTGAAGACTAAAAATAGAACAGAAAAAGTAAATTTTTCTATAAATTTAGAGGGTATTAGTTTTACACTTGAGGATTTTATCAAAAAACTCAAGATGAATTTGAAAACTTTTTTCCTTCTCACCCTATTTTCTTATAAACATGGTTACTCAGGATTTTTTTCCTCAGAAATATGAAAAATTATAATATGTAGTAAAACTTAGCCAGTGGTTTTAATTCTGAAAGTAACCCTAAGATATTCTGCAGAATTGACTTTTAAATTTTATTACATTGTCTCTGAAAACCCTCAAATATAGTAGATACACTCATGTATCTTTTTTTTGTATTTTATACTGCCAATAAATAATTGATACTTTCTCCATTATATCACTTCCCATGTTTCTTCAGCTATGCATATCCTGCACTTTCTTTCAGAACCTACAAAATTTAGATAACAAGAATTTGAGTTTTTCCTGACTTTGCACTAATAGTAATTTTGATTTCTGGTCAGAGCAGTATTCTATCAAACTAGGGACGCTAACTAGGAGATTTTTCTCAATATAAAATGATTGCCTCTAGGGCAGCCCAGATAGCTCATCAGACTAAAGCAGGAAGAGCAGAGCCACCAGGGAATCCCCAGAATCCCTGGCATGCTGCGCTGGACCCATCCTTGGGGCATGCTGAGAAGACAACTGAGACTGGGTGTGGTGGCAAGCACCTGTAGTCCCAGTGCTTGGGAGGCTGAATATAGAAGAATCACTGAGTCCAATCTGTGCAGTGAAACCCTGTAGATCCTGTACTAAATATATTTTTAAAAATGCCTCTCATAACTTAGACCTACCTTCTGTCTTAGAACACTATGAGTTTACTTTTGGTAGCATTACTTGAAATCACCAGGAATTCATTTCTGCACACAGAAGTAGGAGTGCAATTTCATTTTTTAACTTTTGAATACCCTGTTGTATTACTGCACTTTATTAAAAGGTATATTGTCTCTACTATATAATACCACTTCTTGACATCTTTATACCAAATTTTCTAATCTCCACACATAATATACATCTATCAATATTCAGGAATTCTTTAATGTCATAAGAAATCATAACATGGAAATTTCTCCTTACATGATATTTATTTCAAAAATCCTTGTCATTGGTCTAGTCCTGGCTACAAGACTGAGGCATAAGGAATGCTTGCCTGACCACTCAACAACATCTTCCTAGTCTCTGGCAACCACTATATAAAACCCAAACTTCTGAGAACATGAAGTATCTGTTGTGCCTGGTTTATTTCATCTTAGATCAATACCTCCAGTTCTCCATATTTCTGTAAATACCAAAATAACAGGTTTTCCTTCACTTTTATGGCTGAATAATTTATCAACCTGCATTTTCTTTTTCCATTCATGCATCAGTAGACACACAGGTTGGTTCCACATCTTGGATGCCATGAATACTGCAAGAAACCTGGCAGGGCAATTATCTTATTGATATGCTGATGTTCTTTGCCAAATCCTTACACACAGCAGCGTGACTGGTGGTCATGTGACAGTTCGTGGTTTTCTGAAAAATCTCCATATTGTTTTCTAGAAAGTACCAGGCATGGTGGTGCATATCTGTAATTCTAGTGTAGTGGATTTTTGTACTGGATGTCGGAGGCCCACCTGAGGATTGTTGCCAGTAGCATTAAAGGCAGAACAGGAGAAGCTGCCAAAATACACTATTAGGTTGCTATTTGGAGAAGCTGTTGGAGCTGCTAATTCTCTTGGGCTGTTCTGCTGGTGGACCTTGTCTTGCTGGCTTTCCTGATGAACTCTGGAGAAGTTTTGGACCTCATCTGAGCATTGCTTCCTTGCTCTAGAGGTGCACTGCTCAGCCTCACAGAGAAGCTTGTCACACTGGCTTTCTTGATGGGACTCAGCTCTCCTCATCGCTGGAGGAGCTTGGGACTTCAGTGCTGAGGATAGCTGTGGCACTTTTGGGGGAGCTCTGGGGCTTACCTTCCTAGTTCACACCCTTCATCCTGCTGGCACAGACTTCCTAGGTTCCTCCACTGACCCTTGGGCCTTTCCAGCACAGATCTGTGAAGCTGGCCTACGTGAGACTTTGTTGTGGACTCTAGGCCTCCAGTAGACTTGTGGGAGGCATTGTTATGAGCTCTGGGTTTTCATCTGGACTCATAACATATCAGGACCAGGCCCTCACCTGGAGTCTTTAGTATTTAGTGTGTGGATAGATTTCCTGCACTTGTAAATGATTCTTGGGCGATACCATAAAATGTATCCTGTACTATATTGTTCCCCTTGCAAAACCTCCAAATCACGGCACTTAGCAATCTGGGAGCTTAGGCAAGACAATCACAATGAGTTTGAGGCAGCATGAACTACATAAGCAAATGTAAACTAGCCTCAACTCTCTCTCAAAAAAACAAAACAAACAGAATGGTTGTGCTACTTTTCATTCCCAGTAGCAGAGTACAAGAGCTTTACTTTCTCTACACCTTGCCAGCAAGTTGTCTTTCTGATCATGATTCTAACTAGAGTGAACTACTTTTGACTTACATTTCCCTGATGTTGCTGGCCATTTGTACATCATCTTTTGAGGAATGTCTATTCCTGTTAATCGCCCATTATGAATAGTTTTTCTTTTAGTTTTTCAGTTCTTTCTATGTTTTGGTTGTTTTATGGCTTTTGTCTAGTTGTCCCCCCAAAGCCTCAAACAGTCATGCGGTGGCTTCTGGAGTTTGTGATTATTGTGGGTGTGGATGTTACACCTGGCCTGGGGCAAATATTTTCCATTTCAAAGTAAGAAGGGAAGAGAAGCTAGCTGCTGACGCTGCTGCTACCCTCCCTTTCTGCTCTAGCTCTTTGCTGCTGCCATGAAAGGCTGTCCTCTGCCATGTGCCAGTCTGCCTGGGAGCTGAGTATGGACTGAAACCTCCTGTAACTGTGAGCTAAAGAAACCTTTCCTTCCTTCATTTTGAGTGTCAGGTATCTGTCCCAGCAACAAGAGAAGAGTAACTGAGACCGCCTATTAATGCCTTATTAGTTTCTAAACATTTCCTCCCATTTCGGAGCTTGCCTTTCCACTCACTATATTGGCTGTTTCTTTGTACAGAAGCTTCTTTTTTTAAAACCATCACATTTATCTTGTTTTTCCTGCCTATGTTTTGGGGCTCTATCAAAAGAAAATCATTGCTTACACTGATGTCTTCTCATTATTGTGTCCTTAATTTCTTTCATCATGTTTTATAATCAACATATAGATCACTCATTTCCTTGGTTAAATTTATTCAAGGCTTGGTTTTGTAGCTACTATAAATGGGGATTACTTTCTTAATTTCTTTTCCAAAGTTTATGACTGACATACAAAATTGCTACTGGTTTCTCTATGTTGATTTTGTATTCTGTAAGTACTGAATTTGTTAATTAAATATAATAGTTTTTGTGTTAGTCTTTAGATTTTTCCATACAAAAGAGTCATGTCATCTACAAACAAGGATAATATTTCTTCCTCTTTTCCTATTTGTTATGACTTAGTTCTTCTCTTAACTGTGCTAGCTAAAACTTTCAGTACTGTGTTGAATGAATAGTGATGATGGGCATCAAAATTTTCTTATGAAATCTTGATGCTTTATTGACCTCTATTAAGAACTCAGTGATACACAAATGAAGTCACTATATCTTACATTTTTAAAATTGACATTTACAAAAATGTTAACTTGTTACCTAGATACATATACAATGACCATTTTTACAGAATCTATTCTACAAATTCCTATGCAGTTTTTTTTTTTTTTTTTTTTTTTTTTTGGCGGAACTGTGAATTGAACTCAGACCCTTGTGCTTGCCCAGGAAGCACTTATTCTACTGAGCCATCTCCCCAGCCCCATGTGTAGTTCTTATACACAGATACCTCTTTATTAACCCCTCAGGTAAACACTTCAATTTAGCTAATAAAATGCAATAAATCTTTGTATTTAAAGCTACATACCTCCCAGGGAAATCTCGTATATTACTGACTGTGCCAGTTTGCCACACTTCTTTTCTAAAGCCAAATGACAGAGAAACCAGTTCCAAGACTACTTTCCAGACCTTTCACCAACAACTTGCCTCAATATTTACTTGAAACTCAAATTTGTTTTCCCTTTGATAGACAGGAGAACAAGGAGTTATTCCTGCCAACAATTCACTGAAGCATAATGTCTACATCTAAATTAGTTAAAAAAAAAAAAAAACAGGAAAAAAGCAGCTGCTACATCTCTATTCAGAATCACACAGCAGCTGTGAAAAGAGTTTTATTCTCACTTCAAGTCAGTACACCAAAACCCTTGCCCAGGAGCAAGGCAGCACCTTCCATGCAAACTGCCGAATGGCCACGGCTTTGCCAACAGTCGCAAGCTTCTATCTGGACTACTGAGTGTGGCTACTTACAATGAAGAGTGACTTCAACAAGAAAAGTCACAGATGATAATTAAGGGGTGGAAAGCCAAAAAATGTGAAAGGCTTGCCTTTCTGTTTATTCAGTCACATAAAGTAAGAAATGACTACAGAACTTCATTAGCTACTCTTATTTGTGAAAACTAAACATTAGTGCTTATATGAAACATAAACCTTGGATTATTTTTCTCTAATGGACCTTGTGTTAGAAATCTTCAGCACCAAATAGAAATACATTTTTTTTTAAAATATAAGGTCCCATTGTCAGGACTGAGTCCTTTTAAATTTTTAACAAATGTTACTCTGATATATTTCTACAGTGTGAAATATAACATAAAGTGATGAATGATGAAAGAAGAAATAAAATGACAATATCTCTGAGGACTGATGGACTCTAGAAATGCAGAGAATTTATTTTCATATCAAGGGGCTTTCACTACTTGTTAAGGCCCAGTTTTCTCCCTCATTAAAATCACCAAAACAGAAACCATTATAAGCCAACTATAGTTCACAGTAGTTGCTCAGTACATCAAGTTTCCATAGTTATAAATGAAAACAAATATTTCATCAGAAACTTATTACTCCATGACAGATCTGTTCAAGGCTACAAAAAAGCAGTGTTAGTGGTGAAAGGCAACAGCAGAATCATGGTAAATCATTAAACCTGCAAATAGATAGCTAATTAAGTCAAAATTTATTAAATTCATTCATTCTTTCTTTCTTTCTTATTTGGTAGAGAGTCTCACTACACAGCTTGGAACCATAATGATCCTATTTTCAGCCTCCCCAGCCCTAGGATTACAAGCATGCGCTACCATGCCCAGACTTAATGGCTGGCTCAGTGCACCCAAGGGTGGGGCCAGTGCAGCATGTGTTGCTGGGGATTATACCCTGATTCCTGTGTTTGGCTAAGCAGGTGCTCAGTCCTCTGAGCTACCTTGCCAGCCCTATAATTTATTAAATTTAAATTCAATGTAAAACTTGTGAAGAAAAAATGTTTAAAGACTGATAATGCCAGTTAAAATAAACACTTTAAAAGATAAATGCTGAGGGGCCAGGGAGATGGCTCAGTGGAATAAGCACTTCCCCGGCCTGTGCAAGGGCCTGACTTCAATGCCCAGTTCCGAAAAAATAAATAAGTAAATGCTGATATCCTTAAAATTAAATAACAAAAACCAAAACTCCTCCCAATCTTACTTCCAGCAAATACTGTGTATATTCTCTATCAGTGTTAATGAACCTATGGCATGCATGCCACAGCCAGCTATTATTGAGAACTCTAAAAGATTCACCATCACTGGATACTGATACCAGAAAATTATAGCTAATCTTGAAAAGCTTTAAGTCTAGCTACTAAGATGAAAAAGCAGAGCACTAATACTAGAGGAGACAAAAGCAACATAAAGAAAACCTTAAACCATAGCGGGATGCATGAACAGAAATATCAACAAAATAGTACATCTCTGAGATTATGCAGTAATCACAAATGATTATGGTTATATTACCAACTTAAATGTGTTATCCTTACAAAATCTACCCCTTTAAAAACCTGTTGTTAGTGATCTTTTAGAGTTCTCAGTAACAGCTGGCTGTGGCATGCATGCCATAGGTTCATTACCACTGATAGAGAACAATTCTATATAGCCCAGACACCTTATAACTTTCCTAATCCAATCTGGGAGCACCTAAACTGCCAAATTATTTTAAAGATAGGACCATCTGATTGTGATATTTATTACCAAAGCCGGGGACAGTGGCACATACATGTAATTCCAGCACTCCAAGAGGCTCACATAGGAGGATCACAAGTTTAAGCCAAGGCTGGCCAGCTTAGTGATTTACAAAGATCTTGTCTCAATTTTTTTTTTTTTAAGTGGGGAGGGAACTAGAGATGTAGCTCAATGGAAAAGCCTTGGATCCCCTGTAACACACACACACACACACACACACAATGTAAGTACAATGAAGGTAAAATAGGGACTATACATTAGTGACTTTCTGAACATGAACTATGCCAGGTTTTACAAATACGTTTCCTGGGCTGGGGAGACAGCTCAGTACAATAAGCACTTCCTTGCAAGCACAGGGTCCTGAGTTCAATCCCCAGTACTGAAAATAAAAAAAAGTTTCATTTTAATTCTCTTAACAGTATTTGGTATTGAGCTCATTGTACAATTAAAAATTAAAAATATGCATGGGATAAATTAAATACTTCAAGTCATACTGTTTACAGGTAACAAAACTGTTGAACCTACATATTTACTCTTATGTACTCAAAGAACCTATCTGATATTAAACTTACTACAGCTTTCAAAAAGAATTCTTAGAAACTTACACATTAAATCAATTTAAGAAGCTGGGGAAGTAGCTAAGCTGCAGAATGTTTAATATGCAGGAGGCTTGGAGGCTTAACCTTCAGAAAGCAGATACAGGAACATGTGTCCAGCTTCACAGTAACCTTAACCTTCTAAATTTTAGGTACTTTCCCATAAATTTTTTTTGGCGTAACCGGGAATTGAAGTCAGGCCCTTGCACTTGCCAGGGAAGGGCTTATTCCACTGAGCCATCTCCCTGGCCCCCTTTTCCATAAATCTAAAAAACAATGAAAGTACTCAACAAAATCAAATGATAAACATGATTGATAAATATTAAACTATCTCAAGTTCTCTTATGTAGTTTTTATCACCTGTTCACTGATGACAAAAAGTAATAAAATGCCCCAAATTGTGTTTATAAGGAAGGGTTAGGCACTGTCTTAATAGTGAAGAGTTGCCCAGATTGTTTTCTTGCAAGAAATTTGTTTTACGATCAACAAAGGGCACATAAATAAGCATGTGTCTTAGTTACTTCTGTCATTACTGAGATAAATACCCCACATCCAAAGTTAAGGGAGAAAAGGGTTATTTAGCTCTTAGTTTATGGAGGTTTCAGTCTGTTATTGACTGGCTCCAAGACACGATGGCATGGCAAAGGGGTAGCCATTCATGGTGCAAAAAACAGAAAGAGCAGCAAGACAGCTAGGGAGGGCAAGCTTCCTCAGAGCACTCACATTAGACCAGTATCAGACCATGAGTCAATCACAAACTAGATTCAGCTGCTTGTCTAAAGCCTACCTACACGACTGGACAAGGCTTTGAGGGCACATCTATACATAAACCTTAACAGCATGTTTAAAGAGGCCAAACAACACAGGTAAAAGTGTTCTGATACATTTATGTCTCTTACTTACGCTTAGCTAGCAAATAAAAGTCACATACTACATAATACTGTAATAATTCCTAACAGCATAACAGCTAAAGAACTGACAACTTAGTAAAATTTCACAAATATTCAATACTTCATATCTATTCAGTAGAAGAACAGGTAAAGGGAAAAAAAAATGGAGAAAACAGAATTTTCTTTTCTTGTGGAGAATTTCCTTAAGACAGCAAGTGTATTTTATGGCATCCACATGCAGAAACATTGTATTTTAAAAAGTATATACAGGGCTGGAGATGTGGCTCAAACCAGTAATAAAGTTAATTCCCTGTTATATCTACTCAATCAGACAATATATCAATTGTATGAAAACTACTGTGCATCGTACATGCATTAGGAAATATGATTAAATGATGTCAAAGAAAAGTCTCCTGAATTAGTCTCTAACACCGTAGCTGTCATTTCCATCCTGAGACCATTACTTTAATCCAATAGCGGTACTAAATCGTAAGATAGTACAGGTGCAATCTTGCTACCATAAAAATGCAGAATACATGAATTAAGATGTGTTTAATATAAGGACAGAAGAAGGTACCCTGCTTCTGCAGGAAGTAGTTTTGTTCATTAGTATTTCTACTACTGAAAAACAAATACCCATTTAAATGCATCTAATAAATGCCCCATTTAAAATCTTCTAATTATTTCTCACTTAAATCTTTTTTTTTTCGAAGATTTTAGTTACCTATTAGGTATTTGATATTACTTTTAAATTTGTGGATTTAGGATTAGAGAGATAGCTCAGTGGCATAAGCACCTGCCTGACAAGCACAAGGTCCTGAATTCGATTCCCTACACAAAAACCAAAAGAATTTTTTGTGGATTTAATCAACAGATTTCACATTAAACCAGCACTGTACACTTCCATTTACTACTAACTTTTTCTATGTGTGTATTAGTAACACATACTAATACAAGTATTAGTAATTACTAGTATTAGTAATAGATACTAATTTCATGTAATCGCTACAACAAAGCTTTACTCTTACTATACAATTCCTTTTTTTCTATGGGTAGTTTATGAATAAGTGCTTGAGTGACACTTTAAAAAAGCAAAGGTTATTGTAAGTGAAAATAATAAGGGCTGAGGAGATGGCTCAGTAGAATAAGGGCTTCCCTGGCAAGCACAAAGACCTGACTTGAATCCCCCGTTCTGCCAAAAAAAGAAAATAATAATACATTATCCTTCAGGAAGGCATAAGGAGAATATGATATAACCCAGTTAGTCAAACTATGATAAATATGAATGAAAACAACATTAGAGGTCCAACTAGTTGTATAAAACCAAGGAGTTCCCTAATTCAAAAGGCTCCAAAATCCAAAACTATGAGTCCCAACAAGTAAAAAGTTATCACGTGATAAGACTCAGTCAAGTTGCAATTGCACTAAAGATATCATAGATCACACTAAGGGTATGTGTTCAGAGTATACACAAAATATTTTGTTCTCATCCTAAAGTTTTTTCAATGTGTATATGCAAATTTTCCAAAATAGTTTTTAAAAGTCCCTCACATCTCCAGTAGCAAGCTCTGTGGATAAAACATGCTATGCAAGCAGTATATTCATATACTGAAATGCCACATACATTTGTCCTCAAATTTTGACTTCCCTACTCTAAACTGCCTGCTACTGTTTGCTTTTGAAAGCCTTTGGCTATGCTCTGCATTATTCCCAGGTCTTTAGCTGTCATCAGTGGAGGAGGAGGCTGGAGCTGACTGTAAACTCACCCTTCTTTGATCAGCAATGGCTATCTCTTGTTACATTTTGAAATGCAATCATTTCCCCTCATCACATACACTAACAATGCAAATATGGATTCAGGAGTCAGAAAAAGGTAACAATAAGTGTTTAGAATATTGGACACCGGATCACTCTTCAAGTGATACAAGAACATGAGGGAGGCTAACAGCAAAAATTTCCAAGCTATTTTAAGATAGTGTAAAATATAAACAGGAAACACCAGTCCTGGCTCATGCAATGCTTTCTCACAAGTACTTCAAACTGCAGACACTAGGCACTTAAGTACCTAGTGGCTTAAGCACTGGTGGCTATGCATTCTACCCACCAGTAATATTGTCAGTTGGCTTATATTGTGTGGTCTAAGAAAAAACACTTCTCAATGCAATAGTTTTCCATTAAAAATATTTTTTCAGAGTGGACTCTTCAACAAGATGACTTAAATAAGAGAAACACATAAATTGCCAGTGAGACAAAATTCAATCTATTCCAGACTTCTGAAATGAAAACTTATCTAGAACTGAACACCAAATCCAAAGGGAGGGAAACAACAACCTATTAAAATTTAAATGTTTTAGAACAAATTAAAGTAACAACAGATACACTATCGGGCACAGTATTGGTGACACTTTTAGAGCCTTCAATGATAACAAATAGCCATCAGGGCCATGCATGCCACAGGCTCACCACAGCTGCTGTAGGACACTGTGATAGCCAACTGAGTCAACCTGAGTAAGAAACTCCCAACTAAACAAGATCAGCATAGTTCTGGGTGTGGCTGAGGGGATTTACAGGGTATCAGTTCAGCAACTAAGGGCAGGCTGCCTGAACGGTACAAAACAGAAGTGAAGAAAGCAGACTGGTTTCTGTCCTACAGAGGAGCTCCCGTCTTCACCTTCACTTTGGATATCATTTCCTTGCTGCCACTGCAGACTCTTCGGTCTTCTGAAATGACATGCACAGGACACTATCGTGAGTATCTAGATCTCAACTGGATCCTTTGGATCTCCAGCCCTTTTGCACTCTTCCACAAATCTACTTCTGTGGGCAGCCACTCTAAGCCAATCTTATAAATACTTACATAATTTGTGAATCTTGCATTAAATCTGTTTCTCTAAGAGCACCAACTGATACAGGCATGAATTCATGTTGTCCATTTGGCAGTTTGTGGCTACAGAAAACCAGGATAGAGCTGTCTTCTTGGTCAGGCCTGACTCACACACTACATATTAAAAAACAAGGCAAAGCTTTCTAAAAAATGTTTTTTATCGGCTTTATATGAGATGGAGAAACAAAGTATCAAATACTGCAGAGGAGGGAAAAGATGGGAGGAAATGGCAGTTTAATCTCCAGCACAGGTGTGGGCACAGTGACTGCCACTCATTTTTACAAGATAATTTCTTTAGTGAATTTTTTTTTTTTTTTTTTTTTTCCAGAACTGGGGATCAAACTCAGGCCCTTGCGCTAATTCCACTGAACCATCTCCCTGGCCCCAGTGGAATACCTTTTAACAACAAAAAAATTGAAGGTGCATGTTTAAGATAGGACTGTAAGTATACAGTATGGGTGCTGCACCAACTGGTTTTGAGGGTCTGCTAGTCTCTGAATGTCTGATCTAAATAACTCAATTACAACTAGAATGAAAAAATAATTTCTGGTTTTGCGAAACTGGAAATGTAACTGGTTTTCTTGAGAGAAATCACATCAGCTATAGAAAGAATCATTTAAAGCATGAAGAAAGAACTGAGAAGCTCACAGGGTGACAGGCATATGGCTTTCAGAGTTGTCATCCTCTTTTTACAAATTCTTTATAATAAGAATCACATAAAACAATGTTCTTGATTTCACAACAGACCCAAAATAAATCTGAGAAAGGTAAAATTAATTTTACCATTCAAAAAAATCTGGAGCCATAATTAATAAAATAAAATGACTCAGGCATTATAAGTAAGCTAAGCAACATTTACTAAACATGGATAAGAACTTAACCAAAAAATAAAAGCTACACTGTCCTCCCTCTTAAGTAGTCTGCAACACTTATCTGATTTACTAAAGATAAGTTCCTTATCAGATTTGCTAGGGAGTCTGATGAAACACTCAGAATTTTAGAATCAGATGAGACTAGAGAAAGTAAGTTTCTGAATCCAGCACAGATTTCTTCAACTCTGGGACAGGGGTTACTGTTGCTCCTTAGTTTTTCACTGGTACAGACTTCCATGAACCCTACTGAATGTTCACTGAAAGGAGTGTTGCCTCATTGTTGACTGCCTCTTCAAATACTTTTGCACTGTTTACTCATAAGACATCTCTCAGTACCTGTCCTTCATGACCACTGTAACAGATTTTTACAATTCACTGACAGTGGCTTGTGGTTCCTGTCTACAAATTCGTTCAATCCAAGTGGGATTAGGTTAGCCAAAAGTTAATCTAAAGAAAATAAAAGTTCTAACACAATAGTAGCTATCAATATGCAAAGCTGTAGTGCTGGCTGATAAATGTAATTCTGACTGCCTAATATAAATAAATTTGTATTTGAAAACAGGTGTTATATTTAGAAAAATACAGTTCTAGTTCAGTCTTTCAAAATAGCTTGTAAAGGCAACTGTTAGTGTTCCCAACACAGAGAAATAGGAAATGTCTGAGGTAACAGCTATATCAGCTCTCCTGATCTGATCATTACATACTGCTTGACATAGTGCAATACTCACAGTATCCCACAAAAACATTTACCTGCTATGGCTTGCATTTAAAAGTACCCAACAGCCTCTGTGCACAACTGCAGGGCTTTGGGAAGGTGGCTAGATTAAAGGTGGCTGCATTTGGCTTGCTGTGAAGAGACAGGGCCTGCTCAGAGGTTTGTCTCTGTCCCTAGGCTAGGGCACGAAGGACTCACCTCTCTCCTACTCTTGGGGCTTCCCAGCCAGTCTTAGCTGCTCTTCACATCTCTCTGCTGTGCCATACTGCCTTGGAGTCAGCTTACTATGGACTGAAATGTGAGCCAAAACAAACCTTGTACCCTTCACCTTTTAGGTGTTGAGTATTTATTCTATCCTAGCAACAAGGAAAAGTGACAAAGACAACTTCTGCATCAATAAAAAAATAAAACACATTTTAAGAATACAGTTTTGAAAATGATCCACACCACCATCACTTGAGAAGCTTCAAAATTATCAAATGAATGTTATAAAATTACTCTTCCTTTCCCAACACTCAGTATTTCCTTGTTTAGGTTATAATTTTTTTTTAAAAAATGGTTATTTCCCTGGCCTCAAAAACTCTTCATTCATAATAAATTATGTCCTTTATATCTAAGATCCCTGAATTCCACTTTACGCATACTTTGCAGAGTTAAAAACTGACAGAATATACTCATTCACTTAAGCACTAGTATCTTTATCTCTTATGTTGATACTACTGAAGTTTTACTCCACAGGATAAGGAAGAAATCTAATCTAAAAATAAAAACCTGTTGCTAAAATCTTTTATTGTGTTTCTGTTCACTGTAAGAAAACTTGAACTGCAATTAAACTTGGCCAGCCACTAGCAACAGAATGTGAACCATATATTTGAGGTAGCAAATTCTATTTCCTTCTGCCCACTCCTAAATGCTAAAGTTCAAATCATTCTATGAACACTTCACACTTTTTCTCTCTCCCTAGACAGGAACTATGGATATGAGATGAGTTTCTCATTTGCAGCATTACTGTCAAATCTGCCACCTATAGTCCTTACAGGAGGCTTAAACACCACCTGAGCCAGGAAAACTAGGCTCAGCACAGTCTAGTTTATCTCCAGCAGTTCAAAATATATTAATGCCTGCCCCAACAGAAATAAAAGAGAAGAAAAATGCACATCAATTAATTAAATACAAGTACCAGCATTCTATGAGGCTAGGCCTATTAAAAAGGGAGTACGATGGGCATCAGACATGGTGTTTCCATGTTCAAACTTCTAATGGAAAACACAGGTGGAAATATAGTAGAACCATGGTTCAGACAATAGTTATAACATCAGCAGCTGGTATTTTCTGAGTATGCACTGAGTAGTACTTTTTTTAAATTTTTTTTTCATTTATTTTTATTTTATTAAAATACAAATGTCAATCAGACAGTTTCAAGATACCTTAACCATTCAGATTCGATGAATTAATACATTGCAAACTGTTTTCATAACGTTTTGGTATTGTACAAGGTGCATACATGATATTATATTTACAGATATTATTTTAGCAGATATCTCTTATCAGTGAATTAAGAGTGTAGTTGCTTACTTATCTTATTTTTCTATACCTGAATTATATCAAAAATCCAATAATTATTTACCTAGTGGATGACCATAGTACTAAAAGCCGACATAATATCCTGTCCAACCACCATTAGTGCAGATCTTGCCTCGCATAGAATTATGTAGAAGCACAGCGTTATCTATCCCAACTGTACTGTCTATACACACACATCATGATTTTTTCTTTCTACAACCCTTCCTTTGTCTACACCTGTCAAAAGTGGGCACTCCATTGACATTCAACTAACTTAGGTGCTTGAACTCAACACCACAATCCAACACAGTCCAGCATTCTGCAACCATAGTGAGT
>PVKA01008421.1:0-73105 GCA_004027165.1 Ctenomys sociabilis
GTGCGCCACCACGCCCGGCTCTTTTTTGTCTTTTTGAGACAGGGTCTCACTATGCAGTTCAGGCTGGCCTTAAGCTCACTTTGTAGCTCAGGCTGGTCTCGAACTCACAACAATCCTCCTGCCTCAGCCTCCTGAGTACTGGGATTACAGGCATGCGCCACCATGCCCAACAATATGTTTTGTCTTTTTGAGACAGGGTCCCATTTTGCAGTTCAGGCTGGCCTTAAGCTCACTTTGTAGCTCAGGCTGGTCTCGAACTCACAACAATCCTCCTGCCTCAGCCTCCTGAGTCTGGGATGACAGGCCTGCGCCACCACGCCCAGCTACATTATTCTTTTAAAGCAGTGAAAAACGAAGGCCTCTCCCTCCCCCACCCTTGCCCCCCACAGAGGCGGGACATTCGCCACAATCGATGAGCTGCGTTGCCACATTTATCACCCAAAGTCCGTAGTTCACACTGGCGCTCGCTCTTGTTCTTGGATATCTATGGGCCTGTGACACACATGTCATCGTGTCCTTCCCCCTGCAGGGTTATAAAGAGGAATTTAGCTGTCCTGAATCTTTTTTTTTTTTTTGGCGGAACCGGGGATTGAACTCTGGCCCTTGCGCTTGCCAGGGAAGCACTTATTCTACTGAGCCATCTCCCCAGCCCTTGTTTGTATTTTGAGACAAGGTCTCACTGTGTAGCCCGGCTGGCGGCATCTCCCGCCTCAGCTTCCCATGCTGGGTGACAGGGAGTGCCACCACGCCCTGCAGTCCTGAGCGCCCTAGTCTCACTTGTCATGGTGTTTTCTCCTCTGATTTCTTGTGGGCATGAAAGCAGCTTGATGCTTCCTGTCCAACCTGCCTGAGGACAGAGCTCCCAAGGGGCTCTGGCCTGTGTATGGCTGCCCTGTCCCTGCAGTGTCCCTTGACTCGTCTGTCAGTTGCTCAGCCCTTTGGGAGCTGGTAGTTTGACATGGGACCCAGTCAGATGCAAGGTGAAGCTTTCCAATGATATTTTGCTTGAGGTTTTGTGGTGCTGGGTCTTACATCTATGGGCCTAGTGCTAGCCACTGCGCTGCACCCGTCCCCCAGCATTACTTGTTCTGTGCTGCCAGCCCCCTCTAGTGATGCTGTTGTCACTACTATTGTCACTTGGCTGGCGACTCCAGAGAGAGGTCTCAGGGGTACAAGGGAGAGGATGGACACAGACTTCAGACAGTTGGTCAATAAACCCCAGAGAACACCTGCTGTGCCAGGCAATGGTACCCAGCAGGTGACCATTAACAGGTGCCACCTAAATGAGAGAGGGTCAGGGGCACCATGCCAGATGGGCCATTATTTAGGCTGTGGCCTTGGGAAGCCACTGCCCAAGAGGCTCAGTTTTCCCTCTGAGAAATGGTGGAGGATTCTTGGTCCGGGGATGTAGCTCAGGCTCCATCCCAGTACAGCCAGAGCCCCCACAAGTTTAGCCCCTCGCGCTCATATAGGATCGCAGGGCAGCTCTAACATGGCGGAATCTTCTACACGCACACGAATGTCATCCCAGCATCTGGGAGGCTGAGGCGGGATGAGCTCAAGTTGGAGCCCAGCCTGACCAACTTAGTGAGACCCTGTCTCAAAAAGGGGTGGGGGTGGGATGAAGAGAGGGCTCTGGAGGATCCAGCAGAAAAGCGGGTGCCCCCACGGGGTGGGGGTGGTCAGTGGGGCTTCCTGAGGAGGTACGGGAGTGGGGCAGGCTGGAGGATGTGGGGAAGCCTCACCTCCACACCACCCCAGGGTGGGCTGTATGAGGCGGTGAACGAGGTCTACAAGAACCTCATCCCCATCCTGGAAGCACACCGAGACTACAAGAAGCTGGCAGCGGTGCACGGCAAGCTGCAGGAGGCCTTCACCAAGATCATGCACCAGGTGGGCCCAAGGCCTCTCCTCGCCACCTTGCACGCCCCCGCCCCTCCCCCACCCCTCACCACTCACCTCCACCCCTTTCCTTGCAGAGCTCCGGCTGGGAGGTGAGTCCAGCTCACAGCCCCATGGGACCCCCAAGGCCTGGTCAGTGCGGTCTGGGACCACTAGAGGGCGCGCGAGGAGCACGGTCGCTGCCCAGGGCCCCCCTACGCCCGCCCCTCCTGACTCCTCCCGGGCAGCCTGTGAGTCACCGTGCTGGGCGCCTCCAGGGACACCCTCCGCCTGCAGCGGCCAGCCTGGGGGTGCAGGAGCAAGTGGAGCACCCCACCCCCACTGTCTCCTGCCTTCCCATCTCTGGAGATCTCTTGTCTCTCAGCCTCTGTCCCCGCCTCTCTGACGCGCAGGTTCCCCTAGGAACTCTGCTCCCCAACTCGGGTTAATGCCCCCCACCCCACCCCCCATCCTGCTTCTTCTCTTCTATTTTTAGGCAGCTCCTACTTTAGGGAGAATTTTCTGGCCAAAGATGGCAGGAACCCAGGGCCCTGGCAGGCAGGCAGGCAGGGTGGGGCGGGTGGGACAGGCAGGGCTCCTCCCTCCCGGGATCCCTGGTGTCCCTGCCCATGGAAATTCTCCTAGGGCAGCAGAACCAGAAGGGGGGCTGGCTTCTGATCTCCCCCATGACTGTGTCTCTGTCCACCCCTCCACTGCCTCGTCGGCCCCACCCTGCCGGGATCTGCTGTGGTGAGTGCATGTGAAATCACCGCACTTCTGTGACTATACAGGAGTGCTCTTGGGTGAAGGGGTGGGTCCCTCCTTCCAAACTTAGTAATGAAGAGGCTGGAAAGAGGAATGCGCAGGCTGATGGAGCCAAAACCTCTGTCCAGCTGGGTATGGTGGCGCATGCCTGTCCTCAGCACTGGAAGCTGAGGCCCTGAGTTTGAGGCCAGCCCGGGCTACAAAGTGAGACCTTGTCTCAAAACAGAGGAGAAAAATAACAGCACACAATAGAACTTCTCCTAGGGTGAGAGATGGCCAGACCGTCCTGCAGCCACTCAAGTGTTTACAGGACGCCCACTGTGCACCAGGTCCCACCGACTTGAGCTAGAGAGCCTTCTTAATCCGGCGTTAGGATATTCATGCTGAAGCCTAGGCAAACCTAAATTTGGAGCTGGACTGGTAGCTCAAGCCTGTCATCCCAGCTCTCTGGGAGGCTGAGACAGGATCAAGAGTTGGAGCCCAGCCTGGGCAATGTGGGGAGACTTATCTCAAAAATAAATAAATAAATAAATAAATAAATAAATAAATAAATAAATATTAAGCTGAGGATGTAGCTCAACTTGAAGGCCGTGGGTTCAAAAAAGTCAAAGGAAAAGTGGGGATTTGGCTGAGTGGAAATACTTTGGGAAAGATAGGCTGGGGAGAAAGAGCTGAGGGTACAAGCAGTTGGCTGGGGTCCAGGTCCACACCCCAGTATTTTTAGGGTCTTCCTGCATGTCAGATGCTTTGTTTTCTGGTTTGGGTCTTGTTTTATTTTTCATTAGTTTTGAGACGGTCTTATTATGTAGTTCTGGCTGGCTCTGAACACACTATGTAGCCCAAGCTGGCCTCTAACTCCCATGATCCTCCTGCCTCAGCCACCTGAGTGCTGGGATTACAGGCTGAGCCACCATGCTGGCCTCTGTCCCTGAGCTGCTCACACCCTTCCTGGTGATGGCAGGGTCCCTCTCCCCTCCACTTCTTCCCAGCTTCGTGCCTCCTCCTCCTCCTGCCCTGTGGGGCATCTGGACACCTGCCCCAGGGCCAGGGACAGCTGGAGACAGGCTGTGCACCTCCCCACAATACCTCCTGCCCTTCACAGCCCCAGCGCGTGTTTGGGACGTATTTCCGAGTGGGCTTCTATGGCGCTCGTTTTGGGGACCTGGACGAGCAGGAGTTTGTGTACAAGGAGCCATCAATCACGAAGCTTGCGGAGATCTCCCACCGGCTAGAGGCACGGCCCAGCGAGGGGCTCCTTGGGTAACCTGGCCATCAGGGCTGGATTGGGGGCTGTACCCCTGTGCCCTGAGTGAGTCAACCCCGTGTCCCTAGGAATTCTACACAGAGCGGTTTGGGGACGACGTAGTGGAGATTATCAAGGACTCTAATCCTGTAGACAAGTCCAAGCTTGACCCACAGAAGGTGGGTCCCCCAACCAGCCCCCACAAACCCTATAGTCAATGAGATTCCAAGAACCGTTTGCTGGGGACGTTACAGTTTTTTTTTTTTTTCTTTTTCTTTTTGGGGTGTGTTTGTGTGTGTGCGCATATGTGAGGAATTGGGGATTGAAAGTTTTTTTATTAAAAAAAATCATTTATTGTTTAGTACAGTGTCTGGTGCAGCTCAGACTCATAGTGATCCTCCTGTCTCAGCCTCCTCAGCGCTGAGGTTACAGGCATGCATCACCATGCCCAGTTCCAGGGCTGGCTCAGAGAGCACCCAGGCACAGTATGTGGTACCGGGAATCAAACCCAAGTCCTTGGGCTGGGGAGATGGCTCAGTGGAATAAGCACTTCCCTGGCAAGTACAAGGGCCTGAGTTCAATTCCCGGTTCCACAAAAAAAAAAAAATAAATAAAAAAATAAAACAGGTCCTTGCCCTTGCCAGACAGGTGCTTAACCGTCAAGCTATCTCCCCAGCCCTATAGTTTTATTTTAGAAGCTGGGTATAATGGCACAAACCTTGGCGGCTGAGGCAGGAACATCTTAAGTTGGAGGCCAGACTAGGCAACTGTGGGAGAAGGTTAGTCAGGAGGCTGAGACAGGAGGATTGCCATGAGTTCAAGGCCAGCCAGAGATACATAGCAACGCTGTCTTTCTTTTCTTTTTTTTTTTTTTTTTGGCAGAAGCGGGGATTGAACTCAGGCCCTTGTGCTTGCCAGGGAAGCACTTATCCCACTGAGCCATCTCCCTGGCCCCACAACACTGTGTTTAAAAAAATTATTTTAGGGACCAGGGAGATGGTTCAGTGGAATAAGTGCTTCCCTGGAAGCGCAAGGGCCTGAGTTCAATCCCCGGTTTCACCAAAACAAAAAAAGAAAAATATTTTGATTAAATAATACCATAAAAGTAAAGGGCTGGGGGTGGGGAAGTAGCTCAGTGCATAAGAGCTGGGTTCAATCCCCTTCTCTGCACAACTGCAAATTTTATCTCCCCTGGGGTCTCTGAATCATACTCCTCCAAGGAGAACCCTCCAATCAAAGCCCCAAGGCCCAGGACCTCTGGCTGGGAGGGGGCCCTCACCCCCCCCCACACCTGCCCCACCCCCCAGGCCTACATCCAGATCACCTACGTTGAGCCCCACTTTGACACGTATGAGCTCAAGGACCGCGTGACCTACTTCGACCGCAACTATGGGCTGCGCACCTTCCTCTTCTGCACGCCCTTCACCCCCGACGGCCGCGCACACGGTGAGCTGCACGAGCAGCACAAGCGCAAGACGCTGCTGAGCACCGAGCACGCCTTCCCCTACATCAAGACGCGGATCCGAGTGTGCCACCGTGAGGAGGTGGGCGGGGTGGACGCTGAGGCAGGAGGATCCGTGCACGCTGGAGGGCAGCCTGGATGTATAGTGTGACCTTGTCTCAAAAAATTAAAAATAAGAGACCTCCCCGGGGCTTGTTTCTTGCCGCCTTGGGGGCCCCGCCCATCTCCCCTGTGGGCGCAGGGTCCTTGGGCTGGCTGGGGCAAGACACCGCATCCCCTTCCCTCCCCCTGCAGACAGTGCTGACCCCGGTGGAGGTGGCCATCGAGGACATGCAGAAGAAGACGCGGGAGCTGGCCTTTGCCACGGAGCAGGAGCCACCTGACTGCAAGATGCTGCAGATGGTGTTGCAGGGCTCCGTGGGGCCCACCGTGAACCAGGCACGGCTGGCAGGGCGCGTGGGCCGCCCTGGGGACTCCAGGTGCCACGCACAGTGCTCACGAGGCCCCTGCCCCGCAGGGACCCTTGGAGGTGGCCCAGGTGTTCTTGGCAGACATCCCTGAGGATCCCAAGCTCTTCCGCCACCACAACAAGTTGCGGCTCTGTTTCAAGGACTTCTGCAAGAAGTAGGTCTGGGCAGGGGGCTCCCCGCCTGCCCGACCCGACCCACGTCGCCCTCCCCACCTGGTCCCCAGGGGACGCCCTGTCAGGGGACCCCTGTCCCTCCCACCATGCTGTCCCTGCTACATTCCCTGCCCCCAGTGTCCCATAGCACCTGCCCCACAGGTGTGAGGATGCCCTGCGGAAGAACAAGGCGCTGATCGGGCCAGACCAGAAAGAGTACCACCGGGAGCTGGAGCGCCACTACTGCCGCCTGCGGGAGGCCCTGCAGCCCCTGCTCACCCAGCGTCTGCCCCAGCTGCTGGCACCGGCACATGCTGGCCTCAGGTGGCTGCCCCTGGCCCCCACCCTGAACAGCACAAGGAGAGCAGGGCCAAAACATACATACATTTATTCATTTACTTATTTATTTTGGAGATAGATTTTCCCCATGTAATCTAGCTGGTCTTGAACTCACTAAGTAGCCCAGGCTGGCTTCAAACTCACACAGATCCTCCTGCCTTAGCCTCCTGAGTGCTGGGATAACAGACAGAGCTACCAGCACTACAGTGAATTTTGAGATAAACTGCCAATCTCACGGCCCAATCAGGACGGATCTGAAGGGGGCGGAAGACATTCTGGAACCCTTGTGGGACAAAGTGGGCCTGGGGTGGGGGGCTGCAGAGGGCGTGGCCGAGCTGAGTCTCCCATCCTTCCCCCAGGAACTCTCTGAACAGAGCAAGCTTCCGAAAGGCAGACCTCTGAGCCTATGGTGACCAAAGCTATTCCAGGGACCAGCACCAAGGCGGGGCTGTGTGCCCTGCTGCCAGCCACTCCTGCTATCCTTGGCTACAGATGACCACATCACCCTCGCTCGGGGCAGGGCCCTCTGTGTGCACTGATTCCTTCTCCCTTTCTTAATTTAAAATGGTTTTTACATACAGCCTTTGTGATGTGTGTAGTCCGTGCCCTGCATGCGCAAGTCTTTCCACATGTTGAGAACTCAGGCAAAGAGCCTGGGGTGGGGGCACACACCTGCATCCCAGCGCTCTGGAGGCTGAGGCAGGAGGGTTGCCATGAGTCCGAGGCTGGCCTGAATTATAATAGTGAGAACTTGTCTCAAAATCCAAGAATCTACTGGCTATCAAGAACAGTTTAGTGATAACAGACACAGATCCCTGCCTACTTTGGCAGACGTTCTAGTGGGGAAGGTAACATAAATAATTCATGTCAACTGGGAATAACAGTAATATTTATTAAGTGATTGTTCATGTTCAGCCTGTACTATGTGGTTTCCACACTATGCAAATGTAAGATACAGCCTGGAGGGGAGGTGTATTTCAGTGGCAGAACAGACTAGGTGTCCAGCACCCCTCCCCCAAAAAATGTAGAGTAACTAGTTTTGTGGTTTTGTTTTTCCAAACAGGGTTATGTTGGGTACTTTGGGCTGGCCTTACACTTATTACGTAGCCCATCTGGCCTCAAACTTGCAATGATCCTCTTGCCTCAGCCTCCCCAGTGCTGGGATCACAGGCATGAGCTACACCCTAGTCAAGCCACTCAGTTTATGGGCTTTTGTATCGATGGAGGGCCCCTCCTTAGTGATTAGGGGGTCTTTTCAGTTCCTCTATCAGGTACACGCCATGAATAGCCCCATTCAGCAGATGAAGAAAATGAGGCATGATGCAGTAAAAGACCCGGAGGATTTGGGGCTAGTCTAAGTCTGCCTGGCTCCTGTGGCCCAGGCCTCTGCTGCCTCCCGTGCAGCGTCGCGCTGAAGCAGCTCCCTTCCGCCCCGCGGGGGTCACGCCACAGTGTACCAGGCCGGAGCTGGGCCGCTTTCCAGCCTTGGCCGCGGGGGGAGGGGTGACCTCCCGCCGCCGCCGAGTTCCCCGCCCGCCCTCCCCGCGCTGGACTCCGGCCAGCCACGCCCCCTCGCACCGACCCGCCCCGGCGGCCACGCCCCCGGCGGCCCGGTGGCAGCGAGTGGGAGAAGCTAACGCCTGAGGATCCCGCCCCTGGGAGCCAAGTTGGCGACCGCGGGAGGACGGGACGAGATCGGACCAACGCAGACGTGCTCACACTCACCTGTTGCCCAGGTGACCGCGGGTTCACCCCGGCTCTGCGTTACCCTGCCCCCACCTAGCGCATGAACCCCAGGGCCGGGGGCCGCCCGAGCGGGTGGGGGCGGGGCCTTAGGGGCGGGGCCTGGCGGGGCGGGGCGGGGCCTGGCGGGGCGGGGCGGGGCGGCCGGGCCGGGGCAGCCGGGCGGCTGCGCGGAGGACGCAGGGGCTGCGGGACACGGACTGCGGCGGCCGGAGCGCGCCAGGCGAGTGGGACCCCGGGCTGGGTCGGGGTTCGAGGCCGGTTCACGGTTCCGTGTGATCCCCACCTTTCCCCACCTTCCACCCTGAGCCTGACCTCGCGGGTGTACGGGAACCGCTCCCAGCAACTCCACACTCTGACCAAAACTTTGGGGACGTGGAGCGCCGCGATCCTCGCGCTACTGCGGGGTTCCCGTGCCCTGACCCTGGCCCTGGCCCTGTCCCCTCCCCCCACACCCACCCCGTCCCCGTCCTCGTGCCCCGCCGATGTCTCCCATCCCTGCCCCCTCTGCCCCTCTCCTCTGTCCCTCTCTGCCCCGTCCTCTCCCTTTGCCCTGTCCCCAGCCCCCAGGCGGTGGGAAGTCGTCTGGGCCTTGCCTGGCTCTCCCGGCCGGCTAGGAGAGCTGCAGCTGTTTACCATTAGCCGGGACCCCGCAGGCCTCCTCCCTGCACGGGGCGGGGTCCTGGGGGCAGGAGAGGGACAAAAAAAATACAGAAATGCCCGAGCTATTGGAGAGTCGCTTTGGGGAGGCCTTGCATCCCTTCCCTGAGCTCCTCTACCTGTCCCTTATGGGAGTGCCCTGTCTTCTCTGTGACCCCCTTGGGAGCCTATAGCAAAAAAGGGACCCTCCCACACTGCCTCTTCACCCCACCGCATGGAGGGTGATCGGTGTTTGAAGACCCCCAAGTATCAGTCATCATATCTGAGAAATGGGTGAGGGTGATGTCTGCGAGTGGTGGCCAACTTGGGCTCAAATCCAGGCACAACCATGCCCTCACTGCCCACGTGACCCTGGGCAAGTCGCTGATCTTGTGCCCCTTTATAGAGTCCCTGAATGTAAACCAAGCTGAGGACTCCCCACCGCATAGGTGGTCATAACCATTAAAACAATGGCTGGGTGTGGGGAACTCACGCCTATAATCCCTGCACTCAGGAAGGCTGAGGCAGGAGAATGATAAACTTGAGTCTGGCCTGAACAGCCCAAAGGACCATGTCTCAAAGTAACACATGAAACAGGGAGTCAGATGTAGCCCGGTTGTAGAGCGCCTCTTGCCCTTCTCCATACAATTCCCAGTACTGACAAAAACAAACAAAAAAAGTCAAAACTGCTGCTGTTATTAACATTATTTGTTCCACCTCCATCCAGTGCCACCCCCCTGGGGGTTTTCCCTCCTGCTAACCATGGACCCCTCTTAAGGCCCCAGAAAACGATCAATTTTCTGTTGCTTGGGAGGATGAGGTTCCCAGATTTCCTACAGTCAGTGATCTGGTGACTGTTCCAGGTGTTGACAGCTGGTGAAGGCAGGTCGGAGAGGTGGAGAGACGGAGAGAGGAGAGAGAAGTGGAGAGAAAAGTGAAGAGAACGTGGAGAGACAGAGACCCAGAAAGACCCAGAGAGACAGGCGTAGAGAGAAAAGAGAAACAAAGCTAGTCCAGAGGAGACGACAAGGACAGGAACGCTCAGCTGCAGCGGTCCCAGCCTTCATGCCCGCCACGGCCTGGCCTGGCCCATCCTCCTAGGTACCCACTGTCTGGGACCCCTGGGGTGGGAAGGGTCCCCTTTGGCAGTGGGTGTGCATGCAGCAGGGCCTCCAGCAGGGCAGCTGTGGGTCTGACAGCGGAAGGGACTGGCTGAGCTCAGGCGGGCGCAGGGGCCAAAGGGCCCTGGCTGATGTCCAGGGCTGGAGGCGCCCTTAGTGAGAGGCCCGGATTGTCCCTCCCTCCTGGCACCTCTGGGCACCCCTCTTACTTCCTCCACCCCATGACTTCCCGGGCCTCCACCCCAGCCCTGTATCCCTGCTGTGCCCCTAAGTCCGGACACATCCTGGGGGGCAGGAAGTGCTATGTAGTGGCAGTGAAACTGTTTATTTTTAGAGAAAATTGTTTCCATAAAGGGGAAAGGCTTTGCAGCTTGCTGCCTCCCCAACTTTCCCCACGCCTCCCATCATCAGGTCTGGCCTGACCCAGCTCTGTTTTGGGGTCACTTAGGGGTCTCTGCCTTGTACCCCCAGACTCCATCTTTTCCTTCTGTCTCCTTATGTGTCCATCTTCACTTGTAGAAAGTGCCCCAGCCTCTTCTCCAGCCGGCCCCCATCTTTCCCTGTGTCTGATTCCGGCTGGCCTGCAGGAAGGGGGTACAGGAAGGGTGGGGCTGTCAGGCTTGGGGCCCCCAGTCGGGGGCCATGTGGAGGCAGGGCTGCGGGAACAGCTGGAGCCTGTCCAGCGGCTGGACAGATGTGCACACAGGCAGGGAGCCTTGGTTTCTTTGTTCTGGGCCCTTTGGCGGCCAGGCTGGGTGTGTACTGTGAGGAGGGTCCTCCTGTCCCCCCAGCGCTGCTGCAGACACCGCCTGACTCTGGTCCCATCACCTCCTGTCCCCAGCTCAGCCTCAGCTGGTGCTTCCTGCAGTGTGACTCCCAGGCCCTCAGGCAACTCCTGCGGACCACAGAGGAGAGGATGGCCCAGGTCCTGCATGCACCGGCCCTGTTCCCAGGTCAGGGCTCTGAGCAGGGAGGCACAGCTGTACCCTGCAGGTCTGGGGAAGGAGGACTGGACCGTCTTGCTGGGAAGAGCGGGTGGCCTATGGGGGACAGTGCTGAGGGGCGGAAGGGGAGACAGCTCTGCCCTGGAGGTCCTGAAGCAGGAAGCAGTTCTGCTGGAGGGAGCTCAACTTTAGAGAACAGGAAGGACCCAGGCCTGAGGGACTCAGGGAGGGGACCCTGGGGGAGATAGGAGGGGGTCTAGAGGTGGAGACAGTTGTCCCTGGGGCCCCTCTGTACCTCAAGAAGGGAGACAGTGGTATCTGGAAGCCCTGGCTTTTCTCCCCCAACCCAGGGACCCCAGGCCCCACCTCACCGCCTGCCTTTCCAGCCAAAGAGCCGGACCCCCCTTACTCCGTGGAGACACCCTATGGCTACCGCCTGGACCTGGACTTTCTCAAGTATGTGGATGACATTGAGAAGGGCCACACGCTGCGGCGGGTGGCCATGCAGCGCCGTCCCCGCCTGGGCTCGCTGCCCCGTGGCCCCGGCTCCTGGTGGACATCCACAGAGTCGCTGTGTTCCAACGCGAGCGGGGACAGCCGCCATTCGGCCTACTCCTACTGTGGCCGTGGCTTCTACCCGCAGTACGGTGCCCTTGAGACCCGCGCTGCCTGCAGCTTCAACCCCCGTGTGGAGCGGACACTGCTGGATGCCCGGCGCCGCCTGGAGGACCAGGCGGCCACCCCCTCGGGCCTGGGCTCCCTGACTCCCAGCGCTGCAGGCTCCACCAGCTCCTTGGTGGGCGTGGGGCTGCCACCGCCTGTGACGCCGCGTGGCTCAGGACTGTCCACGCCAGTGCCACCCAGTGCCGGGCACCTGGCACATGTGCGGGAACAGATGGCAGGTGCCCTGAGGAAGCTGAGGCAGCTGGAGGAGCAGGTGAAGCTGATCCCCGTGCTCCAGGTGAAGCTGTCTGTGCTCCAAGAGGAGAAGCGGCAGCTCGCTGTGCAGCTCAAAAGCCAGAAGTTCTTGGGTCACCCCGCCGGTGCCCGGGCCCGCAGCGAGCTCTGCCTTGACCTCCCCGACCCCCTAGAAGACCCCGCGGCGCTCAACACTCGCAGCGTGGGTACCTGGGTGCGAGAACAGGACCTGGGCTTGCCCGACGGGGAGGCGGCCCTGGCTGCTAAGGTGGCCGTGCTGGAGACACAGCTCAAGAAGGCGCTGCAGGACCTGCAGGCGGCCCAGGCCCGGCCAGCCCTGGACACCCCGGTCCGTGTGGACACCGTCCGCGTGGTAGACGGGCCACGGGAGGTGGAGGTGGCAGCCAGCACTGCCACTGGGGCACCTGCCCAGCGAGCCCAGAGCCTGGAGTCCTATGGGGCAGGCCTGAGGGCCCTGGTGACACCTGGGGACGCTGGGAGCCCCACGGTGTTCTGCAGCCACGAGGTGGTGGAGACCATGTGCCCAGTCCCTGCTGCACCCACCAGCAATATCCACGCTGTAAAGAAAATCAGCATCACGGAGCGGAGCTGCGAGGCGGCCGCAGGTCAGTGACCACAGCGGGGTGGAGGGGGTATACGGGGCCTCCCCTCACCGCGGTTAGGCCTGGGCCCTCAGACACCGGGTCCATCCCCAGCCCTGGCCTTCCACCAGCCAGACCACTGCACATGAAAGTGGCAGTGAATGCCAGTCTCCCTCGCTCCTGGGAGGCTGAGGCAGGAGAACTGCCTGAGTGGAAGGTCAGCCCGGAAGTGGCAAGAACAAGCTCAGAGAGCTTTAAGCAGAGAAAGGAAAAGAGTGGTTTGTATTGTTAAGTGACAGCTTCAGGCCAGGCCAACCCAGGTGGTCGGCTGCCTTCCGTAATCTTTAACTTCACTGTTTTCTCCTACCTGCTTGGAGGCTTCTCTCCCACACAGGTGGAAGAAGGAAGTCGTAGAGTTCCAGTTCAGTGCAGTGAAGGAAAGGAAGGACATAGTGTTCCCCCTCAGTTCAGACAGCACCAGTGCAAACCCCAGGGTGGCCTCACCTGGCAGGGCAGTCCCAGCACTCAGAGAGCTGAGCCGGGAGGGTCCCTGAGTTCAGGGCCAGCCTGCACCACCTAGTGAGACGCCTCACAGGCCTGCCTTGGCAACTTGGGTCCTGAGGGTAAAGGAGCTCTGTAAAGGAAGGGGTGGGGCAGGGGAGGGTGCTCAGTGGAATAAGGGCTTCCCTGGCCAGCGCAAGGGCCTGAGTTCAGAGCCGGGCGTGGTGGCGCTTGCCTGTAATCCCAGCACTCGGGAGGCTGAGGCAGGAGGATTGTTGTGAGTTCGAGACCAGCCTGAGCTACAAAGTGAGCTTAAGGCCAGCCTGAACTGCATAGTGAGACCCTGTCTCAAAAAAGACAAAAAACAAAAGAGCCTGAGTTCAATCTCTGGTTCCACCAAAAAAGAAAAAAAAAAAAAAAAAAGGAAGGGGGTGCCCCCAGAGTGGAAGGTCCTCCTGTCAGGAAAGAGGCTCGGCACGCAGAAAGCCGGCTGCCCGCCACTGCTGCTCTGGGGCCCTGGGAGAAGCCGCAGTGTGATTCATGGAAGGAGAGACAGCTGCTCCTGCTGAGCGCCGTGCTAAGGCCTCCTCCCAAGGAGGGGCCGGAGGGGATGGGCCACGGGCCAGGCCCGTGTCCTCCTGGATGACCGGGTGAGGACCTCACTTCGCTGCCGCCACACCCCTGCTTGCCTGTCTAGAACTGTTAATGAATCCTGTGCCCAGGAGCTCAGTCAGTGCGTCTGCTAATGAGTCTTGGGACAGCCAGACATCCCATGTCTCACGACTCGACTCGGGAGGCTGAGGCAGAAGGATCACCTGGAATTCAAGGGCAACTAGGGCCACATAGTGAGTTCAAGGCCAGCCTGAACCACATAGCAGGGCCTTATTTTAAGAAATGATGAAGGGAGCCGGGCGTGGTGGCGCAGGCACTCGGGAGGCTGAGGCAGGAGGATTGTTGTTGAGTTCGACACCAGCCTGAGCTACAAAGTGAGCTTAAGGCCAGCCTGAACTGCATAGTGAGACCCTGTCTCAAAAAGACAAAAAAAAAGAAATGATGAAGGGGCTGGGGAGATGGCTCAGTGGAATAAGCACTTCCCTGGCAAGCGCAAGGGCCTGAGTTCAACCCTGGTTCCGCCAAAAAAAAAAAAAAAAAAAAAAAAAAAAAAAAATGATTAGGGCCCTCTGAGCAGCATGCAGGCCCCTTTTGTTTTTTTAATTCTGATCCAAAGTTGCCCAGTCTGGGTTCCGACTTGCAGTCCTCCTGCCTCTCCATCCCACAGAGCTGAGGTTACAGCTGTATGGTGCCATGTCTGGCTCCGCACTTGTTTAATACATAAAACCATGACACTTGTTCCCAGGGCTGGGCACAGAGCGGGTGACCACTGCTGTTAGCGCTGCTCTGCTTACTGTTTTTTTGAGTAGGGTTGGCATGGAACCCAGGGCCTCGTGGATTGTAGGTACGTGTTCTGCTACTGAGCTCCAGCTCCAGCCCCATCTTGTTTTGTTTGTTTTTTCTTTTGGTGAAACCGGGGATTGAACTCAGGCCTTTGCTACTGAGCCATCTCCCCAGCCCCCCATCTTAGTTTTAAACATTCGTCGGAGCCAAGCATGGTGGCACATGCATGCAGTCTCAGCACCCTTGAGGCTGAGGCAGAAGGATCCCTTGAAAGTTTCTGGCCAGCCTGAATTACATAGCAAGAGCCTGTCTCAAATGAACAAATAAAAAAGCATGCCGGGTACACCAGGCTACTTTGATGCCTTTTCTAACAGTTCCATACCCATCGATGTCCAGCGACCCTGTGAGGTAAGCAGGGTGTGGTGGTGCACACCAGGGATCCCAGCACTCCGAGAGGCTGAGGCAGGAAGGTGGCAAGTTCCAGCCCACCCCAACTTACTTATCGAGACCCCATCTCAAAACAGGCTAAGGGCCGGGGAGATGACTCAGGAGAATAAGCACTTGCCTGGCAAGCGCAAGGGCCCAAGTTCAATCCCCAGTTCCCCCCCAGAAAAACAGGCCTGGGGCTGTAGTTCAGGGCGAAGGCAAAGGCTCCCAGTTCAATCACCCAGAAAAGAGAAAGGGAGGGGAAAAAAAGAAAAGCTACAGATACAGGGTATCATCTCAGCCCACACACATACCCCACCACTGATTCCACTCCTGGCCCACTTACTTTTTAATCTCTATACTTGGTGCTTGAGACAGGGCCTCTCTGTGTCACCTGCATTGCTCTTGAATTCCTGACTGCAAGCACCCTCCCGCCTCAGCCTCCAGGTAGCTGGGCCCGCCCCTTGTGCGGCTCCCAGCCTTCTGCCCTGTGGGGCATCGTTCTGTCCTCCACCATCCCGAGGCTGCTTTAAATATTTGGTGTCCTTGAAAAATCTGCCGTGTGTTCGATTTCCTTACATGGTATTATGTTTCAGAAAAACAAACCTCTCTCTGTTTCTTATTTTTTTTCCTCCTCTGCCTCTTGTTTTTTTCAGTGCTGGGTATGGAGGCGAGGGATTAGGGCTGCCTCAGGCAGGCATTGCCCCATGCGCTGGCCCCTAGACCTCGTCTCTTCTGCAGAGGCTGTTTTTTTTTTTTTTTTTTTTTGGTTTAAGTCAGGGTTTCATTATGTATGTAGTTCAGATGGGCCTCGAACTTGTGGCGATCCGCCTGCCTCAGCCTCCTGCATGCTGGATTGGCACACTCCACTTACCCTGCTAATTATTTTTGCCCGACACTGGTACCACATAATGTGTCTTTATTGGTTTAATTTGCATTTCTCTCCCTCCTGGAGAAACTGACCACCTCCTTGTGTGCTTAATAAGACTGCTCTGTGAGACTTCATTGTAGCCTTTGCCTGTTTTTCTGAGAGCAGTTTCCAGCTGTTCTCAGCACGTCCCTGCTGGAGTGGTGGACGTGGCCACTAGGCGAAGCTAGCTGGCTGCCCGCTCTGTATATGGCTTGAGCAGGAATGCTTTTTTTAATGTTTAGCTCTGTAGCCCAGGCTGGCTTCAGACTTGAGTTCATCCTCCTGCCTCGGCCTCCGGGAGGTGTGTGCTCACGCACCAGGCCTTAACAGGAACCCTTGCTTGGACAAGTGTCCGTGCACCTTTTCTGTTCAGGGCCAGGTGGTAAGTATTTCTGGCTACACGGGCCATCAGATGTCAGAAGTTTCAGAGTCTGCTATTTTAAGGCCAGAGAGCGAGACCTTATGTAAATGAGTGGCTTGTGCAGATCAATTTGAATTTTTCTCAAGCCACAAAATGTGGCTGTGTTCTCGTTTCTCAATTGTGTTTTTTAGGTGTCATTGCACGGCTGGTGATGGAACCCAGGGCTTGTGCCCACTGAGCCTCACACCCCACTCTACTTAACCACTGAAAGTGTAAAACCTACTGGCATGAGAGGCCCTGAGAGGCTGAGTGCTTGTGTACACCCTCAGGTCCCTGGATTCCACCCTAGCACTTAGAAACAGTTACAACTACTGTAAACTCAGCACTGGAGAGGCTGAGGCAGGAAGACTGCTGCAAGTTCAAGTCTAGCCTGTACTATATAGCAAGACCCTGTTTCAAAAATCCTGTGCTGGGATATAGCTCAGTGGCATAAGTACCTGCCTGGTAAGCACAAGATCCCAAGATCGATCCCTGTTTGGAAATGAAACCTAAAGGGTCTTGCACACCTGGCAAACGCTCACCACGGAGCCTCAGCCCCAGCCCTTGTGTGTGGTTCACAGGCAATCTCTATAGATGAACTTGGTGAGGGTTTATTTCTTTAATCAAATAGAAATTCTGTTTTGGGTATAGTTAAATCTGTTTCATTTTTTTGGTATATGATTCATACTTTGAGGATTCTTTCTGATTTTTGAGTCAGGGTCTTACTAAATTAACCTCAAACTTGTGGTTTCCTACATCAGCCTCCAGAATGTTTTGTTTTTATTGGTGGGGGACAGAATTTTGTTGTGTAACTCAGGCTGGCCCCACTCTTGCAAATCCTCTGGTTTCATTCAGCCTTCCAAGTAGATGCGATGGCAAGCATGCCCAGTCTGTTCTCTTTAAAACTTAGCTAAGGGGCCGGGGAGATGGCTCAGTGGAATAAACGCTTCCCTGCCAAGCACAAGGGCCTGAGTTCAATCCCCAGTTCTGCAAAAAAAAAAAAAAAAAAAAAAAAAAAAAAGACATCTCAGTTCATCAAGAACGTCAGTTCCTCCATGTAAATGTTGCTGTCAATTTTCTCCATTCCCTGTAGAATAACAATAGACACAGCTGTCCTTTGCCATCTCTGGGAACTGCTCCTGGGGCCCCCTCAGTTAGCAAAATCAAAGGGTTTTTGCCTTTGTTTATAAAATTGGGCAGGAGCTGCCTGTAGTGGTGCGTGCCTGTCGTCCCAGCACTCAGGAGGCTGAGGCAGGAGGATTCCCACAGGCTCAAGGCCAACCCAGGCTCTGTAGTGAGCTCATGCACAGCCTGCACTGCAGAGCAAGACCCTGTTGCAACAAAATAAAAAAGTCATGTGTAGTCTAACCCCCCTACACACGAAGGCCATCCAAGTTGGTCCCAGGACAAAGGTATTGTCCTGGTCACACACCCAGGGGTTTCCCCTGGCTGAGCTGGGCCACTCTGGGGAGCGCAGGCCAAGGCAGGCCAAAGCAGGGAGTCAGTGGCCACTTCCCAGCCAACCTGGCTGCCTGAGCCTCAAGATCAGTCAGGTGCCCCCGCCCACCTGTGGCTTCCGTGTCACCCCTTCTCCTGTCCACCGAGACCAAAGACCAATAAATTTTGTGGTTGTGTTTTGGAGACAGAGTCTGGCTGTAGAGCTCAGGCTGAGCTAACGCAGGGTGATTTTCCTGCCTCAGCCGCAGGAAATAGTTGACCACAGGTGTGGACCCCCATGCCCAGCAAGAGCTGTGCACTCAATGCCCCTTTCATGGCTTGCATTTTGTTGGCATGTGCAGTCTCTACTTCAAGTTCAGCAGTAGGGAGTGGGAGCCCTCACCCTGGTCACAGACGGACGGGGTGGGGCAGCGACAGCCACTTGGTCTGAGTGCAACCCCGAGCAGGGAAGCAGGGCGCCGGCCGCCTGGGCTGGGTCCAGACCCTGCTAGAGCTCAACCTGGAACTCACCTTGGGAGCAGGGAGCTGATTCCAGGTGGGCGAGGCTGCATGCTACTTTGTGGTTCATTTTGTATCATGTTTTGTGCAGGGATGCGCCAAGAGCTCGGGGGCCAGCACAGCGGTACCGGGGATCACACCCAGGTTCTTGTGCTTGCTGAGCAGGCACTTAGACCATCAGCTATCTCCCCAGCCCTGCCACAGCACTTTTTGTGTGTGTGTGTGGAACCGGGAATTGCACTCAGGCCTTTGCACACTTGCCAGGGAAGCATTTATTCCACTGAGCCATCTCCCTGGCCAGCACTTCTTAAAATAGTTTTATTTTGCAACAGTCTTGCTAAATTGCCCCGGCTGGACTCCAACTTGGGATCCTCCTGACTCAGCCTCCCAGGTGCTGGGATTCACCGCAGTGCCCAGCTTTAATTTCTAAGTAGTGTGGAGCAAAAAAAATAAATGAGTTGGAGCAGCACCAAGTTTCATTTCACCCCAAAAGAAAAACCAGTCCAGCCTTCCGAAGACCAGGACTTTCTAATCAGAGGAGCTCACGTGGTAACACCAAATGGTTCAGTGTGTGTTTGGAGATAGAGTCTCACTGCATAATACGGGTAGACCTGAACTCCCAGAAGTCCTCCTGCCTCAGCCTCCGGAGTGCTAGGATGAGGAGGACAGGTGTGTGTCACTGTGCTCAGTTCAGTATTTAGTCCCTAATAAACTTCTCAGTTTCCTCCTCAATAATAACCTGAGCCCTTAGAGACGGGAGATTTGTGCCACGGGCTCAGCGCCTGGGAGTGCTGCGTGTGGCTGTCCCACATGTGAAGACACTTCCTCTTGTGTCCCTTCAGGCCCCCCTCCGACACCCGCAGAGTCGGCCTCCTTCCTGCCAGCAGCACCAGAGAATGCGGGCCCGGCGGCTACTTCTGACCCTGCTGACAAGGAGCCCGCAGGAGAGGCGGCCCGCACATCACAGGAGGCTGGTGGAGCAGGTGAGTGGCTGTGGCCACCAAGGGACTTGGGACGCAGGGCGTCCATCCAGCAGGGCATCAGCCCAGGGACCCTCCTCTCACTGCCTCCCTTCCAGGTGGGCCCCAGGCGGGAGTGTGCTCCAGCATGAAAAGGAGGGAGGAGCCTGAAGACCCTTCGGCCCACAGGAGGAGCCTGCAGTTCGTGGGGGTCAATGGCGGGTGAGGAGCCCCTCCATGCCATAATTGTTATGTGTCCCTCAGATCCTGTGGGCACAAGAAAGAGGGGATCCAACCCCCTGTTCTTCAGCCTTCAGTTTTGTTAATTCAGTGAATAAAACCACATTCAGAGCTAGGACTGGTGGCACATAGGTGTCACCCCAGCACTCAGGAGGCTGAGGCAGGAGGATGACTGCAAGTTCGAGACCAGCATGGGCTACATAGTGAACTCAAGACCAGCCTCTGAACTACATAGTGAGACGTGGTCTCAAAAACTAAAACTAGAAAAGGGCTGGGGATGTAGTTCATTCCCATATCATTATGAAGCCCTAGCTTCAATACCTAGTACTTCCAAAAAAAAGGAAAAAAAATTTTTAAGAGGGTACTGAGGGAGGTGGGGCATCAGTCAGCTTTAGGAAGTGCCAGGAGGCCCCAGGCACCTCTACCACTTGAATAATCAGATTCTCAGCTAATGATTACTTTTTGTTCTTTGAGACAGGGCTGGTCTCAGACACCCTCCTGCTTCAGCCTCCTGAGCACTGGGATCACAGGCGTGTGTCTCATTGTCCAGTGCCTCGTACTTACCGGGCACTAGCAAGGGTGATGCTGCGGGCACATCTGCAGCCCCTGTGGTCCATGTCGCCATCTTCCCCATCTAACTGAGGGGACCTTGGAGCCCAGGGAGGGCAGGCCCACAGGTGCCTCTCTCCCACCCCAAGGGGTCCCCTCCCTCCCATAGCATGTCTCCCACCTCTGTCCTGCCCAGGTATGAGTCATCCTCGGAAGGCTCCAGCACAGCCGAGACCTTCTCAGACAATGACAGCACAGAAAACGAGGCCCCGGAGAGAGAAGAGAGGGCTCTGAGCGCAGCTGGGACCCTGCAGCACAGGGCCCCAGGGACCGAAGCGGCGGCAGCCCGGCCCAGCCGGCTGGAGTGCCAGCTATCTCGGGAGGCCCCACATGTGCCCATGGTGGAGGGGGCAGCAGGCACCAGCTCAGAGGACGAGATCCGGTCAGTTTTCTGGGTGGGAGGGACACAGAGCCTTGGCCTTCCACCCCACCTCGTTCCAGCCGTATACACTGTGGTCTGAATTAATGCAAGACTTTCCATCCCCACTGGCCATTTGGAATAAATTGGCCTGTGCACAAGACCTGTTAGTATTTGTGCCCCTCTACCATCTGTGCCTTGGGTATAATGTGACAGCCCGGCCCTGATATAGGGGCATCTGTGGTACCCCTGAGGACAGGGCCACACCCATCAGACATCCCAACTGGGTGCAAGGAGCAGGGGTACCCAGGAGGCTCCGGGGCTGCTGCTAAGATAGACTTGCCAGGCATGGTATCGGATGCCTGTAATCTTAGCCACTGGGGAGGCTGAGGCAAGAGGATCCCTATGAGTTCAAGGCGGCCCAGATTACATAGTGAGCTCAAGGCCAACCTGAACTGCATAGTGATGTCCTTTCTCATAAGAAAATAAATAAAGGAAAAATAAAAATAAAATATATAACAAGGACTGGGGGTGCAGTTCGGGAGGTAATGCTTGGGCAGCAGGCTTGAGGCCCTGGGTTCCATTCCCAGCACCAAGTGCACAGATGCCTTCTCACCCGCCCCCTGCAGGATGGAGCTGAGCCCCGACCTCATCTCGGCCTGTCTGGCGCTGGAGAAGTACCTGGGCAACGCCAACGCGCTCACCGAGCGGGAGCTGGTAGGGGCGGCCATCCTACCCCTGACCCCCAGGGCCTCAGGCTGGGTGGATGGATCGAGGGACAGAGCCCCAGGGTTCCATAGTGCGTTATCTGTTTCCCTTCAGTACTCTTTCATAGATTTTATTTCTGGAAGTGCTGAGATTGCACCCAGAGCCTTTACCATGAGCTCTATCCTCGGCCCTTTCCGTGGGTCTCGCTAATTACTAAGTTACCCCAGCTGGGCTGGAATTTGAGATCCTCCTACCTCAGCCTCCCTGCCCGGCCAGCATCAAGGGTCTCCCACACTTCCCTCCAGGGCCTTCTCCGCAGTTTCACCGCAGTTTGCTCTCTGGGGCACCTGAGGGTTGGGGTGTCCGCCCTCCATCCTGCTGCTCACCCAGAAGGGTGAGCGGCCCCCCTCACGGCCCTCCCCCGCTGACCCCCCCAGAAAGTGGCCTACACCACCGTGCTCCAGGAGTGGCTGCGCCTGGCTTGCCGCAGCGATGCCCACCCCGAGCTTGTGCGGCGCCACCTGGTCACCTTCCGGGCCGTGTCGGCACGGCTGCTGGACTACGTGGTCAACATCGCCGACAGCAACGGCAACACTGCGCTGCACTACTCCGTGTCGCACGCCAACTTCCCTGTGGTGCAGCAGCTGCTGGACAGTGGTGAGCCTGGGTGGGGCCTGCAGCGGGGCGGGGCCTGCAGAGGGGCGAGGCCTGAAGCGGGGCGGGGCCTGCAGCGGGGCTAGGCCTGAGCCTGGACGGGGCCTGAAGCGGGGCGGGGCCTGAAGCGGGGACAGTTGCTGTCCAGCCAGGGTGCCTCTCTGTCTGATGGAGGTCTCAGGGCTGAACAGATCGAGGCTGGCGTGCCACTCACGACGATCCTCCTGCCTCAGCCTCATAGGGGCTGGATGTGTGCACCACCATGCCCAGCCCAGCTCCTAGTTTTATCACTAAATGTGGGTGCCACTGCCCAGCCCGCAAGCCTGTGGAGGTACATGCAGGGCGGAGGTGCAGACCCCAGGGAAGGAGTAGGCTCCCCATCTGGGGACCCAGAAGTGAGGCCAGGCTGAGGGAGTAGAGGGACCCGCCCCTCCCTGTGGTCACGTGACACAAGGTTCCCGTCCCAAGTCAGAGCCGGCCGCAGCGCAGCTGGGTACTCACACGGGCTTCCCAATGCAGGTGTCTGCCAGGTGGACCGGCAGAACCGCGCTGGCTACAGCCCCCTCATGCTCACTGCACTGGCCACGCTGAAGACCCAGGACGACATCGATACTGTCGTTCAGCTCTTCCGGCTCGGAAATGTGGATGCCAAAGCCAGCCAGGTAGGCGGCCCTCGGCCACCCCGACCAGACCCGTGCGGTGCTTCCCTACACACAGAGTCCAAGCTGTCTGTCAGCTCCTCACTCCATTGCTGTGTAGACAGGAAACAGAGGCGGTGTCACTGCCTCAAGTTCAAAGTCAAGGAGGAAGGATTTGAGCCAGGCGTGGTGGTGCACACCTATGATCTCAGCACTTGGGAGGCTGAGGCAGGAGGATCGTTGTGAGTTCGAGGCCAGTCTGTGCTGGTGTGAGCCAGGCCGGCCCTGGCTGGCACTCTCCCAGTCCATGCTGTGCTGGGTCACCATCTCCCTAAGACACTGAATTGGCCTGGCTAAGCCTGAACTTTTATCTTCCTGCCTGGCCTCCCAAGTAGCAAACAGCTTTCCTCCCTCCTCCCCTTTCTCCCACCTCTCTCAGGCCTCCCTGTTCTTGTTCCTTCCTCCCCCTCCTCCTTCCTCCCGTTCCCCCTTCCTTCCGGAATTTCTTGCAATATAGCCCAGGCAATCCTCCTGCCTCAGCCTCCCAAGTGAGGGAATTACAGAAATGGACCACCACACCCGTTTCCAAGTTTCATTTTGTATTTGTGTAATTAAAACCCTTTCTGCCCTCCTGCTTTTCACTGAGATGAAAGGCACATGACATAAGCTCGACCCTTTCAGTGTGAAGCAGTCGGTGGCATTGAGGGCACTCCTAATTGTGCAGCCCCAGCTGCAGCTCCTTTCAGGACACTTTCATTACTCCCAAAACTCCTGCCCTGCAGGCTGGCTTGTTCAGGACATTTCATCAGTGGGATATGGTCAGCACTCCTGATTATTTTTTTCTAATTTTTTGAGACAGGGTCTCTCTGTGTAGCTGAGGCTGGTCTTCAACCTGCTGTAACCCAAGCTGGTCTTTTTTTTTTTTTTTTTTGTCAGAACTGGGGACTGAACTCAGGCCCTTGCTCTTGCCAGGGAGATGCTTGTTCTACTGAGCCATCTCCCTGACCCTCCAAGCTGGTCTTGCAGTGATCTTCCTGCCTCAGCCTCCTGAGGTTTATATTGTGGCTGTGTACCACCGCATCTGGTTTGTCTCAGGTGTTAGTCATCTAGAGATGAATCAAAGTCTACGGGAAGACATGCCCAGATTCTGCAAATTGTACTGTGGTATTCCAGGGACGTGAGCCTCCCAGGATTTTAGTCCAGGAGCCGGTCAGCTGCAGGCACCAAAGGACACCCACATGCAACATGGGGTCTCTTGTGCCTGGCTTCTTTCACTCAGTGTGATGTTTTCAAATATCCAGTTATTCAGGATGCTGAATAATATACTTTTCCGTGGCTGAATAGTATTGTATTGTGTGGACAGGCCACACTGTGTTTTATTCATTTATCCCCTGTGGCCATCGATTTAACTTTTTATTGAGGTACAGCTGATCAGTACGAAAGTGTACAGATCTGAATTAGAAAAGTTTTCAGATGGGGAGAGAAGAACCTGTGGTAGGTGATTGGGACAGAGGCTGAGACAGAACAGAGCCACTCTAAAAAGGAGACATTTAACTGATAGCTGAGTGATGATAATCCAGTGAACCAGGCAAAGCATTGCACACCCATTACTCCTAGCACTGTGGGAGGCTGAGGCAGGAGGGTCACAAGTTCAAGGCCAGCCAGGGCAATTTAGTGACTTAGTCCTGTCTCACAATAAAAATAATAATTAGGCTGAGGATAAAGATGTAGCTCAGTGCGACGGCCACAGATTCATCCCCCAATACTGCAAAAGAAAGGAAAGAAAAAGAGAGGAGGAGAAAAACAAATTTAAACAAGTGAAAGGGCCACTAATATCATTCAGTGCACAAGCACCTGCCTGGCAAGTGCAAGGTCCTGAGTTTAATTTCTGGTACCAAAAATAAATGAATAAACAATTAAAAAAAAATCCACAGGCCTGGTGGTACACACCCATAATAACCACACTCAGAGGCTGAGGCTAGAGGTTCGCAGTGAATCCCAGGCCAGCCTGGGCTTCATCGTGAGACAGGGAGGCACGAACTACATACAGGACCTGATCTTGAGAAACAACAAAACCAGGGCCAGGGAGATAGCTCAATAAAATAAGTGCTTGCCTAGCACGCGCCTAGTTCAATCCCCAGTTCCAAAAAAAAAGAAAAAACCAAGACAGAAAGGAAGGGCAGGGAGAAGGGAGAGAGTGCCAGCCACTGTGAAGGCCCTGAGGCGGGAAGCCCGTGCCCCAGCATCGAGGTACTGGGGAGCCATAGGCATCGCACCCTGGCCCTGGTGCGGGCTGTAACCACGCTCCTCGCCCTGCCCAGGCGGGGCAGACGGCCCTGATGCTGGCCGTGAGCCACGGTCGCGTGGACGTGGTCAAAGCCCTGCTGGCCTGCGAGGCAGACGTCAACGTGCAGGACGAGGACGGCTCCACGGCCCTCATGTGTGCCTGTGAGCACGGCCACAAGGAGATCGCGGGGCTGCTGCTGGCGGTGCCCAGCTGCGACATCTCGCTCACAGACCGGGTGAGTCCCTGGCCGAGGCCCTGGGGAGGGCGGAGCAGGGTCAGGGCCGCACCTAGCTACGGCTCCTTTGCAGGACGGGAGCACCGCGCTCATGGTGGCGCTGGACGCGGGGCAGAGCGAGATCGCGTCCATGCTGTACTCGCGCCTGAACATCAAGTGTTCGGTGAGCCTGGGTCTGGGGGGCGGGGGGCTGCGGTGCCTGTGAGGAGCCTCCCTGGCTCGGTGAGAGGCAGGGCGTCGTGGTCGCCATGAGCGCCATGGGCGCCCGCGCTGGGTGCAGGGTGCAGGGTGCAGGTCGGTGCGCCCAGGCTGGCTGCAGACGCCAGGAGGTCCCGGCAGGCTCCTCCGCTGCCTTTGTCCCTCATGAGAGGCCAGGGCCCTTGACCCCAGGCCTGGCTCATGACCTCCGCAGTGCCAGGCCAGGCCCCCCCGGCCGACGTGGTCCTGACTCTCGTTTCAGTTCGCCCCGATGTCCGATGACGAGAGTCCGGCGTCGTCCTCTGCTGAGGAGTAACAGGGAGGAGCCCAAAGTGTGTCCCGCGTGACCCGGCCCCAGGGCCCAGCGAGCCTCCTCTCCTCGTCCTCTCCTCCCGCGGCCCCTCGGCTGCTGCTCTGTCCCCGATGTCGCCCCTGCTTCTCTGGGGACTTTGCCGCCCGGGGGAGGGGGGCCCCTAGCATGGAACGAGGGGTTTCCTTTCCCCCTTTCCCAGGGCCTTGATTCAAAGCCCAGGCCCAGCGCTGCCTGCACTGGTGGCCGAGGGGCGGGTGTGGGTTGAGGAAGGAGAACAGTCAGCAGGCAATTACTGCGAGGAGGGCGGGAGGGAGATGGAGATCCCGTTTGCATCATTGTGGGGGAGGGCGGCCCAGGCCTAGGCCCCACCTGAGCTTCATGGCTGGTGAGTTTCCTTCGGGTGAACTGGGAGTGCACAGGAGCTGCGTCTGGGTGGCTCTGGCCCCCACACTTCACCACCTGATAGAGGTCAGGGACTTCCTCATGCCCTCCCCTCCCACACCCTGAACAACTTCCTGGGTCATCTCTTTTGTGGTCCTTTTACAAAACGGATTCTGTCTGTCACATTGTAACACAGGGCAGAAAGCACACTCCATCTTTTGTTTCTTGACTTTTTGTTTTGTTTTGTTTTTTTAAGACAGGGTCTAACTATGTGTGGTTCAGGCTGGCTTTGAATTTTCTGTGTAGCCCAGGCTGACCTCAAACTCAAGAGATCCTCCTGCCTCAGTCTCTGGAGGGTCGGGTGACGGCCATGTGCCCCCCGCGTCCAGCTGTCTTCTCCATATTACTGCCAGTGTCAACCCCCTCCAAGGTGGGGGCGGCCTGCGGGGCTCAGGGTCCTGCCGCCCATGTCTCTGTAGCTCTGTGACTGGGACATCACCCATTCACAAGGAGAAATGGCCCAGAAATCCGTCCTCCTCAGAGGCTCTGGCAAATGTGAATTTTCCTAGAAAATCCTCCAGTCCCCAAGACCAAAGAAAAGGATCCAGCTCTCAAGAGTGGCTGCTGCCTCCAGAGTCCAGAGCCCTAGGAACAGGGCTGTCTTTCCTCCCCAGGGCTCCAGGATCTCTCTCCTCTAAGGAAAGAAAACAGGGTTTGTGCGTGTTGGCAGAGCTCAGGGCGCTCCAAAGATCCCATGTGTGCACAATTAGAAGTTGGCTGCCCCAAGCCTCCCAAGTGCAGACTTAAAGAGACAGGGCTTTTGCGGAAACCACACAAGGGCCAGCTGGCTTTCTTTTTTTGTTTCTGTCTCTGTCTCATCTGTCTGTCTGTCTGTCTGTCTCTCTCTCTCTTTCTCTCTCTCTTCCTCCCCCAATCCTAATGTTTTGGAGCTGCATGCATGGCACACAGCCTGCAGGAAACAGGCTCATTTTCTTCTTAGCCTGTATTTTTTGTCCTCGGAACCTCGACATGTGTTGCTTTCCTGTTCCTGTTCTTGGTGAGGAAGCTCAGAGGAAAGGGTTCCAGGCCTCTCTGTGTGCCCAGTGATGGGGAAGGAGTTCCCTTGCAAGCCCGTTCTCCACCTTCCTCACCAGACGTTTAGCCTGTCCAACACGGCTTTGAAGGCAAATCTTGGCAGAGCCGTGTTAAGCCCCAGGAGGCCACAGGTCCGTGGAGGAAGCACAGTGCTGGCTTCTGTCCTAGAGAAGCAGGCTCCTTGGCCAGATGTGGTTGGCTGCCTTTTCCTTTTTTCTATTTTCTAAGACATTCTGGTTTTGAACTCAAGGAAATCCTCCTGCCTCGGCCTAAATGCCTTAATTATAGCTTTGTTTTTTTGTTGAAGGGGTATGCCATAGAGAAAGACTGGGAGGCCCAACAGAACAATCAGGATGGATGGAGTGTGTGTGTGTGTGTGTGTGTGTGTGTGTATGAATTAGAAACCAATTCCCCCAAGAAACTGAGGCAGGAGGATCTTCAGGAATTTGAAGCTGTCCTGTGCTACATAGTAAGACCCTATCTCAGCAAGAAACTGGGGAGAGCTGCTGGTATGTGATGGGAGGGTGCACCTTTGAAAAGTGGTACAAAAGCTGTGTACCTTCAGGTCCAACCCTGAAGCCAGCAAGTGCATTTATTTTAAGTTCCTAGAGGCAGCTCTGACCCAGGAGTATGTGACCCCTCTCTGCTGGTCTCTGCCATTCCTGTTCTCCTGACCTACGGGAACCCACAGGGGACACACTTCTGTGCCTTCTCTCTCCAGATGGCCACAAGCTTTCATGGCACCTCCCAACCACGGTACATCCATAGACAGTATTACACATAAACCAAGTATTCTTTTTTGTAATCTTTTCTAGAAAGTAAAAGAATTTAATAAAGCTGCAGATATTGCTGACACTTCTCTGTGTGTGGTCCTTGTGTCATTGTGCTGTTGCTTTTTGTATTGGCAGAGCTGAAGTTGGAAGACAGCTCCCTGTACACAGTGGGGAAGCCCTGTACTGCAGCACTGTCCCAGGCCCCAGGCCGCGAGTGCTGTGGTCTTCAAGTTTTCTTTCTTTTTTTTTTAAGATTTTCTAAAGTAGATCTCTTTTTGGACTGGAGATATAGCAAAATGACGCTTTTTTTTCAGAACTGGAAATTGAACTCAAGTCCTTGCACTTACCAGGAAGTGCTTATTCCACTGAGCCATCTCACCGGCCCTTATAAGGATTATTTTGAAAAGCAGGTGTAAGCCGGGCGTGGTAGCGCATGCCTGTAATCCCAGCACTCAGGAGGCTGGGGCAGGAGGATTGTTGTGAGTTCGAGACCAGCCTGAGCTACAAAGTGAGCTTAAGGCCAGCCTGAATTGCACAGTGAGACCCTGTCTCAAAAAGACAAAAAAAAAAAAAAGAAGAAAAGAAGGTTTATTTTGAAAAATGTTCAAAGCTGTAAGAAAATTGCAAGAATTGGAAACGGGGAGACAGCTCAGTAGAATAAGTGCTTGCAAGGGCCTGAGTTCAATCTCTGGTTCTGCCAGAAAGAAAAAAAGAAAGGAAAATTGCAAGAATATTGTGATAAGCTCCCAGAGCCAGGCATGGTGGCACAGGCCTATAATACCAACACTCAGGAGGCTGAAGCAAGAAGATCTCGGTGGTGAATTCAAGGCCAGCCTAAGCTACAGGGTGAGTTCAAAGCCCACTCGAAGGGCCAGGGTGATAGCTCAGTGGCAGAAGCACCTGCTTGGCAAGCACAAGGGCCTGAGTTTCATCCCAGATACTGAGAAAAAAAAAAACAAAGGCCAGCCTGCATTACAAAGGGAGACCTTGTCCCAAAAGAAACAATGGGCTAGGGAGATAGCTCAGTAGAATAAGCGCCTGTCTGGCAAGTGCAGGGTCCTGAGTTCAATCCCTGGTACTGCCAAAAAATAAAAAGAAGCAACAGACCTTCCTGATAAAGTAACATCCAAACAACCCACTTGGCAAGAATGGCATTAGGTATACATGCTTGGCCGAAACGTTGTACATTTGCCTGTGTGTGTGTGTGTGTGTGTGTGTGTGTGTGTGTGTCTTTCTGAGACAGACTACCCCTATGTAGTTCAGGCTGGCTTTGAACTCATTATGTAGCCCAGACTGGTTTCAAATTCACAATAATCCTGCCTACCTCAGCCTCCACAGTGCTTGGATCACACCAAGTCAGGGTATTTTGTGTGGGTTTTTTTTTTTTGAGACAGTCTTGTTACATAGTCAGACTGGCTCCAAATTTAGCAGTTGGGCTGCCTCAGCCTCCAGAGTGCTGGGATTACGCATAGGTGGTGTCACTTCATTTCTAGGACTAAGGGAGAATAGTGGCTCTGACCTCACGCGCGCTAGCCCCTGAGCTTTATTCATTTTTTTAATGTATTTGGTTGTTGCAGGGTCTCACTATGCAGCTGGGACGCATTGTAATCCTCCTTTCAGCCTCCCCAGACTCTGGCCAGCTCAGCCCACCCTGGGGTCACTGGGGACAGGGCTTGCTGGGCAGGTGGTGCCTGGGATCAAACCACAATTCCTGAACTTGCCTAAGCAGTTTCTTCTTTTTTTTTTTTTTTAATTGAACTCAGGTCCTTGCACTTGCCAGGGAAGTGCTTATTCCATTGAGCCATCTCCCCGGCCCCCACCCAGCTTTATTTTTGATGTACTGAATAATTACAGTTCTAGGAATTGAATTTCGGGCCTTCACACTGAGCTACGGTACATTCCTGGCTATTTTCTGAAACAGGGTCTCGCTAAGTTGCCCAAGCGAGGTTCGAACTTGAAACCCTCCTACCTCAGCCTCCCAGAGGACCGGGAAGGAGAGGCATGCACCCGCACACCTGGCTCTATTGTTTTATTTTCACTAGTCCGTGTTTGCGGTGGGGAGTGATCAGAAGCATGTGGAGAGTTGGTCACATGGGGCCTCTCAAACGCTTGGTTCTTCCCTGGCTTGTACAGCTGGGGCGGGGCGGCGGGCAGTTCGCGCAGGCCTTGGAGGTCCCGGATGTCGAGGCCAAGGAGCGTATTGCTAAGCGCAAGCGTCTGGCGCTCATCTGTTTCCCAGGGGTTTGGAGCCAAAAAGAGGCCTTTAGGAAATAAAAAAAAATGGTTTCTCACAAAGCGATTGCCAGGGCCGTTCGGTCATCTTTATTTTCTTGTTCGGTTCATGCCAAAATTAAGCACATCTCCCCACGATCACTTTTTTTTTTTTAAGAGAGAGGGTCTTGCTATGCTGTGGCCTCAGCTGGCCTCTGATTTACAGTGATCCTCCTGCCTCAGCCTCCCAACTGCTGGGATTATAGGCATGTACCACCATACCAGGATAATGCAATTTTTAAGAAATTATCACAGTAAGAGTGGGCTTGGTGGCACACGCCGCCTGTAATCTCTGCGCTTGAGAGGCGGAAAACAGAAGGATCGCTACGAGTCTGATCTGTAGTGAGAGAGACCCTGTAGACTCTGTACTAAATACATTAAAATTATTACAGTAAATGACACTTTGCCATGAGTTGTCAAAATCTTCTCCCTCAGAAACACTTATCGCATTGTTCTGGCCACTGTTTTTTTTTTATTTTTAAATACCGAAAATTGAACTCTACCTAGAGCTTGCATGGCCGGCGCTGTGTCCCTGAGCCATAACCCCATCCCCACGACCACTTCTTTTTTTCTTTTTTTGTCTTTTTGAGACAGGGTCTCACTATGCAATTCAGGCTGGCCTTAAGCTCACTTTGTAGCTCAGGCTGGTCTCGAACTCGCAACAATCCTCCTGCCTCAGCCCACGGCCACTTTCTAAGCAGCTCTGCAAGTCCTCTTCCATCCAGGTCTACAGTTGTGATCCAAAATACTGTGAGGGTGCTACCTAGCGCCATCTGCGAGAAAGGCGAGCGGAAGTCCTCGTGGGGGACCCGCGCACGCCTGGCACCGCGTGACTTCCGCCTCTTCCCCAAAGTTAATATAAAGATGAACCGGAACCGCAACAGGGCAACTAAACGCTCGCCCGGCCTGCTCACATGTTTTTGTAATCCTAGTACTCAGGAGGCTGGGGCAGAAGGGGAGTTTGAGACCAGCCCGGCTGCATAGTAAAACCCTGCCCCTTGGAAAAAAGACTTTTTTTTTGTTCTTTTTTTGGCGGGACCGGGGATTGAACTCAGGGCCCTTTGCTTGCCCGGAAAGCACTTATTCCACTGAGCCATCTCCCAGGCCCTTGCAATTTTTTTTTTTTTTTTTTTTTTTGTCTTTTTGAGACAGGGTCTCACTATGCAGTTCAGGCTGGCCTTAAGCTCACTTTGTAGCTCAGGCTGGTCTCGAACTCACAACAATCCTCCTGCCTCAGCCTCCCGAGTGCTGGGATTACAGGCATGCGTCACCATGCCCGGCTTTGCAATTTTTTTTTTTTTTAACATTCACCATATTCCCCACTTCAGATTTTATTTTTTCTGATTTTATTTGTATGTTTTTTTTGTTGTTGTTGTTTTGTTTTTTTTGGTGGAACCAGGGGTTGAACTCATGCCCTTGTCCTTGCCAGGCAAGCGCTTATTCTACTCAGCCATCTCCCCAGCCCCTATATGTATTTACTACAGGTTCTCTCTACAACAAGTGGAATCGTAGTGATCCTCTTTGTCTTCAGTCTCCCAAGGGCTGGGCACCACCACGCCCAGTCTCAATCTGTCTCAGCATGCCCCATGGGTGGGGCCAGCTTGGCACACCAAGGATCGAACCCTGTTCCCTTTGTCTGCCTAGGTAGATGCTTTAATCCGCTGAGCTACCTGGCCGGCCTTCAGATTTTTAAATTGTGGCCAGATACACATTATCATACAGTTTGTCATCTTAATGATTTATTGATTCTTTTTTTCCCCTGGAGTAGGACTCCACCCCGAGCCCAGCAGGGCACTTTTCAGCCGTCAGTACCCCAGTTCGCTGGCTCCAGCAGCCTCACAGAAGTCTTTCCACCCTACAAAACCAAAATTCTGTCTCCCCTGCTTCCCAACCCGGTCTCCAACCCCAGCCCTGGCGCCGGCAGACCCACTTCCTGTCTCTAGGAATCTGACCACAGGGCAACCTCAGGGCCTTCCCACTGAGCTATTCTCCCAGGCTTTTATTATTTTGAGCCACAATCACTAAACTGCTCAGGCTGGCCTCGAACTTGCAGCTTTCCTGCCTCAGCCTCCCCAGTGCTAGTATTACTGGTGAGCACCACTGCACCCAAATTCTTTTTTTTTTTTTTTTTTTTTTTTTTTTCTTTTCGAAAGAGTGTCTCGCTATGCAGTTCAGGTTGACCTTGAGCTCACTGTGCAGCCCAGGCTGGTCTTGAACTCACAAAGATCCTCTTGCCTCAGCCTCCCAAGCACTAGGATTACAGAGGTGCATCACCATGCCTGGCTTTACCTTTTTTTTTTTTAATTTGCAACTGCTTACTTTCTCCAGGGCTGCCCTCAGGATACAGGGTGATTTGTGAAAAGTACAAGTTCCTATTCCATTCCCTGCGCCCTAATGAGCTACTTAACACACAGTCCTGGGATGGGACCTCAGAGTAAACGAAAGGGAAGGTGGCTCAGTTGGGCGCAGCAGGGATGCAGGCCTGTGATCCCAGCACTCTGGAGGCTGACGCAGGAGGACCGCCACAAGTTTTGGCCCAACCCGAGTGACATAGTGAGTTCCTGTCTCAAGAAGAAAAAAAGGGGAAAAAAGGGGTCAGAGAGACAGAAGGAGGGACGGGGAAGGGGAGGGAAAGGTGAGGAAAATAGAATTAAGGGCCGTTAGGTGTGAGCACCTGGTCCTGCCAGAGGAATGTGACCACTATGTTCTGCAAACATGTACTAATAAAAATAAAAATTTAAAAAATGGAAGGAATAACATGAACTGATAAGAACCGATTTTCCAACGCGGCCGGATCCACTTTATATCCCTCTCCACGATGCATAAGCGCTTTGGCTCCACCACACCCTCCCTGCACTTTACTTTCTGGGGGTGGTTGGTTTGTGTTGGGCAGCCGCCATCCGAGCGCCAGAGAGGTGCACGTCTCTCCCTGCTTTTTTGGAAGAGAGGTGGGCGGCCTCTCTCAACAGGGGCATGGATGACTGCCAGTCTCTACTTGCACAATTCAGGGCTTATCTTCTGGGCACCCAACTCCTCTGATAAGAGGGCTATCTTTAGCTCCAGGGCTGAGAAAGAAAGGTGAAGAGCCCGCCAAGGTCAAAGGTAGGCTGCGCGGCCAGAAACCAAACCCACATTTGAGAGAGAGAGAGAGAGAGAGAGAGAGAGAGAGAGAGAGAGAGAGAGAGAGAGAGAGAGAGAGGAGAAGAGAATAGGAGAGGGGGGTAGGAAGGGGGAGACAGGGTCTCACTGTGTAGTTCAGGCCGGCCTTGAGCTCACTTTGTAGCTCAGGCTGGTCTCGAACTCGCAGCGATCAGCGATCCTCCTGCCTCAGCTTCCTAAGGCGTGACTCCCAGGGGCACCCTAGTTGTGTGCGTGTTTTAATGGACAGCCATATGATGCTTAACTGCATACGAGGTGCCATTCTCATTTGACCTGCAGGCCAGTCCTGAGGTCGGCACTACTCTGGCCCTCACTTGCCTGAGGAAGAAAGCACAACACAGACAAGTGAACTAACCCAAAGTAACACACGGAGAAAGTGGCAAAGCAGTGCTTAATCCAGTCTGACTATAGATCTCACTTTGCTTACAGGACTTATTTATGCTTGTTGTGTGTAGCCCATGCAGAACGTCAGCTGCATAAGAAGCAGTTCCCAGCTTCGTCTCCAGAACTCCTCCCTGCAAAAACCCACACACCGGACCTAGAGACAAATAAAGGACGCCCTTTTCATAATCCAGCTGTCCAGGCTGCGCAGGCGCATCAGGCAGGCCTCTGGACACGCCTCTCTCTTCGCTAATTGGTTACCACCGATGACTGACGGACAGCCAATGCAAGCGCCTTAGACTAGACCAAGGACACCTTCCGTTCTAAGACACACCCCTCCCCCTGTGCTCATTGGTCACCTCTAATGCCTGACGGAGATAGGAACCAATGAAAGCTAGGATTTCCGGGTAGGGGTGGGCCTCACGGACAGACAAATTTAGGCGGGTTTGGTCCTGGCATAGTCATGGCGGCTTTTCGCGACATTGAGGAGGTGAGCCAGGGTCTGTTGAGTCTGCTGGGAGCTAACCATGCCCAGGCACAACAGCGACGGCTCCTGCGGCGCCATGAGCAGATCCTAGAGCGGCTGCTGGAGATGCAGGACAGCGCTGAGCAGCAGCTACGAGGTGAGGGCCGGACCGTGGGCGGGGGCTCACCGGTTTTACAGGTGTGTGTAGGAGTCCGGCCCCTTGATGAGTGCTGTGAGCAAGAGCCGTGTAATGGGAGTTGAAATGGGGCTCCAGAAGCAGGCCCCACCCCACGGACTGTGAGATTAGAGGTGAGTTCGTAACCTTCAGTGCCTCAGTTTCCTTAGCTGTCAGAAGTCTATACCTTCCTCCTGAGATTGCTAGAGATATTCTAGACCACCCAGTGTGATTCTGGGCCTGGGTGGCATCAGGGAACAACAGAATCTGTTAAGTATGGTAGCGCACGCCTGTAACCCCAGCACTCGGGAGGCCGAGGCAGGATGATTGCTGCGAGTTCGAGGCCAGCCTGGGCTATATACATAGCAGGACCCTGTCACAACAAAACAAAGACAAACCAAAACAAAACCCTAGAGGAGATAAGGAAGGCAGGGGCAGTGATGAGGATTTAGGAAACTGGTATGAATAAAGGGCCCAGCGCTTTAGGCAGAGAATATGGGATAAATAATGCCATTTTCGTTGGCTCCAAGTTACCACGGAATGCAAAACTTACTGAAAGGTAAGAGGAGGAAAGCTAATAAATATCTTTACCAAGGTGGGGAGCGCTTCCCGTTCAAGGCCTGAGGTCCATCCCCAGCACTGGAGAATAGAGACTGAAGTAATAATACTGATTAGTATTGCTGGTGGCAGGACTGGAACCCAGAGCCTTGGACATGCCAGCTACATGCTCTTCTGTTGAGCTGTGTCCTCAGACCTGCTTCAGACATTGAGGCAGGCTGAGTTGCCCAGGCTAGCTTCACACCTGCAGCCCTCCTGCCTCAGCCTCCTCAGCAGCTGTCATTGCAGGCATGCACCACCCAGCCTGGCTGTTACAGCTTTCGTAAGCCTGCATTTTGGTGGCATGGAACACAGCCCTAGGGTTGTTCAGCCCTCACTCTAGAACTTTCTCATATTTTCAGTCTCATGAATCCCTGACACTTGCCCTCCCCCAAGTCCTGGCACTTTTTTTTTTTTTTTTTAATGTATTTGGCACAGGGTCTCACTATGCAGCTCAGACTCATATTGATCCTCCTGTTTTCAGCCTTCCTAGGGCTGGGATTACACATGTGTACCATCCACCTTGTCTCCTGGCCAGCTCAGGAGTGCCTGGGTGCAGGGCTGGCATGGCACATACTGGGGATCGAACCCTGGTCCCTGTGTTTGCCTAAGCAGGCGCTTAGTCAGATGAGCTATCTCGCCTGTCCTGTCCTGTTGGTTTTTTTTTTTTTTCGTTTTTTTTTTTTTTTTTTTTTTGAGACAGGGTCTGGCTCTGTAGCTCAGGTTGATTTTGAATGCATGGTGACCCTCCTGCCTCAGTCTCCTGAGTTCTGGGATGTGTTTAGAGAAGCGGTCTCACTAGGTACTTCAATCAATGGGCCTCGAACTCAAGGTCCTTCTGCCTCAGCCTCCTAGTTAGGCTGCACACTGCTGTGCTTGGCCTACCCAGGGGATCTTCAGGGCTGGGTTCAGGTGCATCTGCTAAGAGGAAATCAGGGGCTGTGCCCTGGAGACAGAAAGAAGCAGGTGCAGGATTGTCAACGCCAGCCCTTGAGGACTGATGAGGAGAGAAAAGGTGAGGTAGAGTGGCAGTTTTGAAGGGGCAGCCAGGTGTGCTGGGCTGAGGCAGGCGTGACTGGCTCCGCCTCCCCTCTAAATATTCAAGGCCCTGGAGAGGGGCATGAGGGAGCTGGGGCACTGTTGGAGCAAGGGCATGACTCCTGGGCAGGGTGGTGACAAACAGGAGCGGGGTGGGCCTGGGCTGACAGAACCCTTGCAGGGATGAGCAGAGGTGGATGCGGAGAGCTGCTGGCCTATAGGGTCAGTTGAATGCGCGAACCGAATCCGAGGCTTCCTGCTGCTGCGTTTTTACCCGTGCCGGGTCAGTCTCAGGGCCTGTGGCACTCGAGGCCAGTGTCCTGCCTCTGGGCTGCACCCCGGGCCTTTTACATTTAATTTTTTTTTTCCGGAACCAGGGATTGAACGCAAGCCCTTGCGCTTGCCAGGCAAGCACTTATTCCATTGAGCCATCTCCCCGGCCCCTGGTAGGGACTTTCTGGTTGGTGTTAGGAATGGGGTGACTCTGATGTTGCCTGGATACCTGGGTCCCATTCGGGAAGGGGTGGGGGACCCACGGGCGCCTCTTTCTGTTCCACCTCAGAGACGCTAGCCACGGAGGAGAAGGTGGCCCAGAGCCTGCTAGACTCCAAGGAATGCGTGCGCCAGGGGGCCGTGGAGCTGCGGCAGCTGGAAGCGGAGCTGCAGAAGGCCGGGGAGGAAGACGCCATCCTGCAGGCCAGGCTGCGATATCCTTCAAAGGTCGGCGTCGGGTTGCACGGGGGGGCTGAGGCAGGGGGATCGGAGCGAGCTTGAGGCCAGCCTGGATTGCCGAGCGAGACCCTGTCTCAAACAACAAAAGGTGGGGCCGGGGCAGTGGCTCAGTGGAATAATCGCTTCCCTGGCAAGCACGAGAGTCTGAGTTCAATATCCCTGTTCTGCAAAATAAATAAGGGCAGAACCGGGCATGGTGGTGCATGCCTGTAATCCCAGCACTCAGGAGGCTGAGGCAGGAGGATTGTTGTGAGTTCGAGACCAGCCTGAGCTACAAAGTGAGCTTAAGGCCAGCCTGAAGTGCATAGTGAGACCCTGTCTCAAAAAAGACAAAATAAATAAATAAATAAATAAGGGCAGAGTAGGCGCTCTCCACGCCACGGTGTGATCTGGGCCGAGGAGTGGGGTTCCGCCCTGCCTTCCCTCCAGGGTCCTTAACACCTAAGCACCCAGCTCACCCAGGAGCTGCAGGACCTCAGGGAGCTGGAGGCCGAACTCGACAGACAGGAGAGAGACGTGGACGAGGACGCCACGGTCACCATCCCTTCTGCAGTGTGGGTTCCCCGAGTGCGCATGCGGATGGGGTGCTGGGGGGGGGGCCCTGCCAGGGCGACCGCATCGCTTCTTCTCGCTGTCCTGTCTTCTCCAGGTATGTGGCTCAGCTGTACCGTCGGATTAGTAAAATAGAGTGGGATTACGAGTGCGAGCCTGGGACCATCCGCGGCAGTATCCTTTCCAGTGGGTGGGCATGGGCTCAGCCCGGGAAGTCGCACAACTGCAGGGAGCCAGGGGAAAGAGGTGAGTGCGGCCGCTTCTTGCAGTGAACGGGAGCACAGGGCCTTGAACCTGCTGAGGACCCCTGAGTTTCGCCCCCAGCCCAGTTTAGTTTATTTCTTTTTTTTTTTTTTTTTTTTTTGCGGAACCGGATTAAACTCAGGCTCTTGCGCTTGCCAGAGAAGTGCTTGTTCTGCTGAGCCAGGGACCATCTCCCTGGCCCCTACTTTATTTAAAGACAGAGTCTGATTAAATTTCTCTGGCCAGGCTGAGGCAGGAAGATCGCTGTAAGTTCGAGGCCAGGCTGGACTGCATAGTGAGACCCTGTTTAAAACAAAACTAAACTAAAAAATGAAGTTTGTGGAGTTGGCCTCAAAATTGCAATCTTTCTGATTCAGTCTCCTGAGTGGCTGGGATTACAAAAATGACCTAAATAGTTTACATTAAAGAAGAAGAAGGAAGAAAAAAAAAAAAAGACTCAGCTTGTGGCTGAGTCACACAGCATGATTCCAGCACGCACAAGGCCAAGATTTCGATTGCCAGCACCAAAAATAAGCCAGGTATGAAGGCACTCAGGGGTCACTGTAGAAGGCCGAGGCGGGAGGATCCATGCACTGTGGAGCAACTTAGGGAGACCCTGGCCTGCAAACAAAAAGGGCTGGGGGCGAAGCTGAATGCAAAAGCGGGGTGGGGGTGGAAGGTGTTTCTGCTCCAGTCCAGTACCACAGATAAATGATGGGGAGCTGGCTGGGAAGATGGCTCAGTGGAATAAGTGCTTCCCTGGCAAGCCTGAGGGTCTGAGTTCAGGCCCTGGTTCCACCAAAAAAAAACAAACGAATGTTGGGGAGCTGCGCACGTGGGATTTTCCTTGCCTCAGCACTGCAGTCCACCATGGCCCCAGTGTGGCCCAGCCCGTCCACCTGGACAGCATCCAGCTCTCCAAGCAGTTCATCAGCGACTACCTCTGGAGCCTGGTGGACACCGAGTGGTAGCTGGGGGCCACGGAGACCGACCCACGCCGAGGCTCCTGTGGGGGCTGCGAGCGGCCAGGTGGGGGGGTCAGGTTAGAAATGAATGTTTGCACTGGGCGTGGCGGTGCCCTCCTGTCATCCAAGCACTGGCTGCCACAGTGCGAGGCCAGCCTGGGCTGCATAGTGAGACCCCATCTCAAAGACAAAAAAAAAAAAAAAATGTTTGTGCATCAGTGGCTTTCTTATGGTCTTTTTCTCCCTGCTTTGGCGTCAGATCCCTGGTGGCCTGCAAGTAGCTGTACGGAGCCAGTGGAGCCATGCCAGAGGCTTCCCGAAACCACGGCCTAGCCTTACGGAGGCTCCAGAGTGTCGGGGGTGGCAGGCCAGGCCTGTGATCCCAGCACTTGGAAGGCCGAGGCAGGCACCTCAGCTACCTAGTCAGCTCCTGTCTCAGGCCAGGGAGATGGCTCAGTAGAACAAGCACTTGCCTGGCAAGCACAGGTTCTTTTCGCTTTCTTGTTCAGAGACCTAGTCTTCCCACGGAGCATAGGCAGGCTGGCCTCAAACTCGGCAATCCTTCTGCTGGAGCTTCGAGAAGATAGGGGTGTGCCACCCTACCCCACTTCCATTGGGTTCTTTTAAAATATATATTAATTGGTACAGGGTCTGCTACAAAGCTCGGACTTACAGTGAGGCTCCTGTCGCAGCTCTTCCAGCACTGGGATTATAGGCATGCACCACCCCACCTGGTTTTAGTGGCTGGCACGGCACACCCAGGGCTCTGGGGCCAGTACTACATGCAGTACCAGAGGTCAAACCTGGGTCCCTGTGCTTGCCAGGCAGGCACTCAGATAGTGGAGCTATCTTCTTGGCTTATCAGGTTCCTTTTTTTTTTTTTGTCTTTTTGAGACAGGGTCTCACTATGCAGTTCAGACTGGCCTTAAGCTCACTTTGTAGCTCAGGCTGGTCTCGAACTCAACAATCCTCCTGCCTCAGCCTCCCAAGTGCTGGGATTACAGGCCTGCGCCACCAGGCCCGGCCCTCAGGTTCCTTTATTTTTTATTTTTTTCTTGTTATTTTGTTTTATTGGTACATGTTTACAATGCATGGATTTTACAATCATCTTGGGGGTTTGGTATATCTGTGTAACATAGCTTGTGTGTCTTTATCTCCTTTCTTCCCCCCTCCCTCCGCTCAGGTTCCTCTGTGTAGCCCCCATCTGTCCCCTCCGCCTCCCGCAGCATCCCCGCTCTGGTGACCCAGTACCAGGAGGCCCTCTGCTGTGGCTGCCCCGAGGCACCGTAGTACATCCGTGCCCGTCCTGGCTTCGGGCCCCAGATCCCAGGAATGCCCACTTCACCCCCGAGAAATGCCTCAGCCACAGCCAGGAGCTGGAGCAAGCCTCACAAGGCAAGAGCAGCCCTGGGCCTGGCCGCAGGATGACACTGTTGCCAGGTGGCCCTTCCTGCCTTGCTGGGTGGGAAACTTCGTCCTGCGAGTGACAGATGCAGCAGTGAGGGTCCTGGGTGCCCGAGGGGGACCGATCCGCAGCCTTGCAGAGGCACTGGTTTTCCTCCTGCGGGTCGCCTGCCTGCCAGCAATGCCCCCAGCTCCCTGGCTTCAGTTTCCCAAGAGAAGTGTCCCTTGGGGTACTGCAGCCAGGCCCAGCCCGCTGCTGTCCGCCCATGGCCCTCCAGGGAGGAATTCAGTGGGGCGGGCGGTGAGGAGGGGCCAAGCTCCCTGCACTCCAGGGAGAGGCCCAGCCCTGCACGGGCCTGGGCTCTGACTCACCGCCCAGCCTGGCCACATGCCTGGACAGCCCCGCCCGCAGCCCCCAGCCAGGCCACCCTCTTCAGAGCTGCTGTCCCCAACCCCCAACCCTGTTGGCAGGCGCATGGGGAAGCCAGCTGAGCCCTGGGAGCCAGATTCAAGTCCCACACCTGTCATCCCAGCACTTGGGAGGCTGAGGCAGGAGGAAATTGTGAGTTCAAGGACACCACAGAGCCTGTCTCAAAAAAATTTTTTTTCCCCAGTATGAGGTTGCAGACCCTTCAGGCCATTGTTGTGGGTGTCACACTGGCCCTGCCACCAGCTTTCTGGGTCCTGGGATTAGAGGTGTGCACCACCGTGCCTGGCTTCTCAGGTGCAGTTGGACTGGTTTTGTGGCACATGTGGACCCCGAGTGAGGGGAGTCTGACTGTTTGTCCCAGGTCTCAGCAGGGAAGTAGCAGTGGCAGGCGCTCACCTGAGCCAGCTGCGTCTAGCTCTTAAGTGTTTTATCTTCACAAGTGAGATCATTTCCATCGGTGATAAATGAGCCAGGGAAAACGCAACTCGTGGGAGGGGCTCTGCAGGAGACACCAAGGTGTGGGCGCTGGCAGGGACAGGCCTTGATCAAGCTGGGCCTGCGGGCCCGGCAGTGCCTGGGGAGGAGTTCCAGTTCCTGAATGGGCCCCAGCTGAGGCAGCGAAGGCAGCAGCCTCCTGTGGCCCTCTTGTGTGTGCGGGCGGATGCGGTGCCTTCCTAGCCCCTATTTACTTAGTTTGATGGGGTTTTGCCAAATTGCCCAGGCTGGGCTGAACTTGGGATCCTTCTACTTCAGCCTCCCGCAGTGGGGGATCACAAGTGAGCACCACTGTGCCCAGCAGCCGTTGACCTCTTGAATTGGGTTACTGTGCACCCGGCCCACGTGGGTGGCCGATCTCAGGAGGGGGTGGGAGGGAGAGAGGGACAGGCAGACAGAAACCGGAGGATAGAAGCCCAAGCTGAGCTGATCAGGTCCAGGAAGCTGGGATTGCTGCCTGCTGGGCTGCAGGCATTCGACCTGGAAAGTCCCACTGGGCAGCCCACTGCTTTCTAATCCTTCTGTCATCACGGAAAATGTCCAAAGGGAGGTGGGGGCGGGGCAGGGACATCCGGGCCAGCTGCAGGCAGGGGAGCACTCACCCATCTCCTGGGACAGCTCAGGCTCGGGCTTACAGCTGCTGTGGTGGGATGCCCCGGCTGGAAGCTTTTGGGGCAGAAAGGGCGCTGCTGGGTTTTACTTCGAGACAGGGCCTTACTCTAGCCTAGTCTGACTTCAAACTCAAGGTGGTCATCCTGCCTCAGCCTCCGAGAGCTGAGAGTACAGGTCCGTGCCACCCGGCTGGGCGGTGTTTGTGTAACTCCCTTAACACAAAACAGCCCAAACCTGACGCCAGAAGCTTTCAGCACCTCTGCCCCTCCCGGACCTTGCTGCAGGCCCTGCGGACATGCCTGTCCTGCCCTCCACCTCCTGCTCCTGCGGTTCCCAGGCGGGCCGTTGGAGCGTTTATCCTGTTTGCCGAGTGGCTGAGCTTGCGTCCATCCAATCGAGCAATTATCGAGCAATTATCGGCCGAGCTGCTGCTCTGTGCTGCTCCCGGAGGCGCTTTGGACACTGCCCAGGACAGAGGGTGGAAGGCGGGAAGGATGAGCCACCCTGTGGACACCAGGGACACAACAGGCCCGCTGAGGCCCAGCAATAAATTAGCAGAGGACTTGTTTTCAGGGGGGAAGCTGGGGCTCTTGGGTGCCCAAGGGCCCTCAGAGAGGCGGGGCAGAGCCATGATCCAGACGGGGTCCTGGCCTGGTGCTGCCCGTGGTCCCTGCTGGGCCCAGAGGGCTGGAGACAGGCCCCTGGCCTCGCCTGCAGCCGCGTTAAACCCCAGCCTCTCCTCTTGGTCTGGAGGGCCCGGACCCCTGGCGTCTGTCCTTTTGTGACCCCTGATTTCCTGCTTCCTGTTCTGAGGGTCTGACCTGGTAGCAGCACAGCAGAACTTCCTGTTTCCAAGCAGGGACCCCGTTTGTGGATGTGGGCCCCCGCGTGAATGATGCTGCTGGGAACACAGCTGTGCAGAGATCTGCTCAGGAGCCTGCATTCTGTTGGGTGTGTAAGCCAAGCTACTCAGCAGGCTGAAGCAGGAAGATTGCAAGTTCGAGCCCAGTCTAGGCAACTTTGCAAGGCCCTGGGTCAAAATGAGAAATATAAAAGGGCTGGGGATGTAGTTCAGTTCTCCCTGGATTCAGTCCCCAACAAATACTACCAGGCATTGTCACATGCACTTGTCATCCCAGCACTCTAGGAGGCCGAGACAAGAGGATCTCTGAGTTTGAGGCCAACCAGCACTCCATAAGGAGGCCTTCTCTGTCTCAAAAGAAAGAAAAAAATCCTGTTTCAGCTCTTTTGTGTTTACCCAAAAGTGGAATTTCTAGATCATATGGTAATTTGATGGCTTTTTTTGAGGAATCGTCAACTATTTTCCACAGCGGCTGCAGCACTTCATGTTCCTACTGACAGAGCACAAATCCTCCAGTTTCTTCACATCCTTCTTTAATGAAAAAAATAAAACGAAATTTCAAAACAGAATAGCAATAGTGAATGTACTACGTATCATTGTTTTCAAGTAGCTACTCGGAGCACAATACACAAACCACAAAGAGCTTTGCAAGGCAGAAACAGAGTGAGGGGTTGGGCCCCGCGCCTGTCATCCAGTGCAAGGGAGGCCGAGGCAGGAGGCTCACCGTGAATTCGAGGCCAGCCTAGGTAACATACACTATATTAATTTTTCCACATCTTTGCGAACATCGGCTCTGTATTACTTTTGGCTGGTAATTGCAGTCACTGTGACGCATGCGGAGCAGATCCTTACTCAGACTTTGTCTCATTTTAAAAAACCTTTTATTTACTTATTTATGTATGTATTTGGTACAGGGTCTTACTACCCAGCTCGGACTCATAGTGACCCTCCTGTCTCAGCCTCCCCAGCACTGGGATTACTAGCATGTGCTACCACACCGTTTTGGTGAGTGGCAGAACATACCCGGGGACAGGGCTGGCATGGCGTACAGCACTAGGGATTGAACCCTGGTCCTTGCACTGGCCAGACAGGCACTTAGATTGCTGAGCTATCTCCCCAGCCAATTTTGCCTCATCTGGCCATGCTTTGTTTCTTTTTTTTGTCTGCCTTAGCCTTTCTCATCTGTCCCCCCACCCCCCATTTCCTACTTATTTTTTTTTAACACCTGAGGCCTCTCTTGCGTGGCCCAGGCTGGCCTTGAACTCTTGGGCTCAAGAGATCATCCTGCCTTGGCTTCCCGAGTACCTGGGCTCCCGGGGATGCCACTGCATGCCTGACCAGGCCTCTTCTGACCACCCTGGCTGATGTGCAAGAGCATTTGTGCTTTGCTTCGCAATGACCTCAAGGGCCTTAAATGCCCACAGGACCCCGATTCCCAGAATTTATCGTTACTGGGATTGGTGATATAAAAGCTCTTGTTTTGTATCTGAGCAGTAGATCTAATAATCCTGTGTTAATCCTGCCTCTTCCCTTAATCTTTTGTGTTTGAGACAAGGTCTGTGCAGCCCAGGCTGGCCTCAACTTGCATATCCTCCTGTGTCAGCCCCACGCAGGGCACCCTGCCTCTCTTAGAGCCAGCCAGTCTAGGACCAAGGCAAGAAGGGAGGCGTTGTTGTGTAAGCTGGGGTGCCAGGGCTCAGGGGTGAGCATTGGCCTACCTAGCTGCGGGAGGCCCTGAGGCCCAGCATCAGAGGCAAAGGACAGAGGGAGGAAGGGAAGGAGGCAGCGTGTACCTCAGCCCCACAGCTAAGCCCCATCTCGTCCCTTCCGCAGTGCCAATGTTGCCTCCCGAGTGGCCCCCCTGACCGCTCCTTATGGGACCATGCCTCCTCCATGCCCAGTACATTTCTTCCTTTAATATTCTGAAACGGACCAATTAGGAAATCACCACGGCGCTCTAGAGGCTGAGGCAGGAGGACTGCTGCAAACCTGAGTCCAGTGTAGGATACATAAATGAGACTCTAGTCTCAAAGAAACAAAAGGAAATGTTCCTTTTCTGGGTGGGTCCAACCCTTTATAGCTTGTGAAACAAGGCACAGAATGCAAAACACAGGGTTCAGCCAAAAGGCTCACAGGAAATTTAATCAATCACCATAAGAAATTCAGGCTATAAAAACATTTTATACAGTGGTTCAAAAAGCAGACAGTCCCCAAAACATCTACCCCATGGGGGCGCTCACCGCAGCCTGCGCTCATCGCCTTTGTAAGAGCCAAGGCAGCTGGAAACCCCAGAAATATCACCATTGCAGCAAGAAGGGGGAGTGGCAAAAATAAATAGATTTCACACACACACACACACACACACACACACACACACACACACACACAGTAAAGGTCTCAACAAATAACACAAAGTGCAAACAACACCCAGCACATTCCCTGCACGTCGAGTTTACACCCAGCGTCCACAAGGGCCCTCCAAGGGCACAGGGCTTTGTCACCGAATCCTGACACTCGAGGATCCCGGGGGACTTCAGTGCCACCCTCCTTGGGAGGAGCCTCCACACCACACCAGTAGCCTTTCTGCCTCCCACACCTCAAGCCCAGGTGGGACAGATTCTCACAGCAGGGGCGCTGGGTGTGCTTCCAGGGCTTAGGACCTCCACAGCTCTTGCATAGAGGCAGAAGTCAACTGGGAAGAGTGGATGACAAACAAATAGAGGCGTGGGGCTGGCTCAGGGGTGCAGCGTGTGCCTGGAACCCCAGACCCTGGGAAGCTAAGGCAGGAGGATCCCAAGTTTAAAGACAAACCTGAGCAGTGACTTGGTGAAAGCCTATCTCAAAACAAACAAACAAACAAACAAACAAAAAAAAATATATATATATATATTAAAAGGGCCGAGGATAGAGCTTAGTGTAAAGGCCCTGGGTTCAATCTCTAAAACATATGGAAAGAAAAGAGGGAGGGAGGGGAAAATGGCTATTCAGAGCTTCATAATCACAGGTTTGAAGTCTCCATCACCCTGGCCTCTCCATACACCTGCTCTGGGTCCACAGCTGCCCACTTCCAGAGCTGGGTGGGTGCTGCTCGCCTGTGATTGCCAGCACTCGGGAGGGTGAGGCAGGATTGCTGAGTTTGAGGCCAGCCTGGGCTACATAGTGAGATCCCCCCATTCCAAAAATAATGACAAAAGAAACCCAAAAAAAGCCAGCCACTTCTAGCCAGCGATCTGTCCCAATGCACGCAGCGACAAGCAACACAAAGTAATTGTGCATGCCGTGCAGCTGTGAGCCAAAAAGTGCAAGGAGCTAAGGGAAGGGGCCACTGCGCGGGAGGGGGCGGGACTGGGGGCCCAGGAGGGGTCTCGGGACACTGGGACATGTCCGGGGGGCTGCATGCACCCTCCCGTGGCTCAGGCACTTCCTAACCGTTAAGGACGAGGGTGATGCAGGCCTGTCATTCTTCGGCAACTGGCAAAGTTTCAGCAAATGGACGAATGACTGAGTTGCACTTGGGCGGCAGGGGCCCCGAATCCAGGATCACCCGACATGCTGGGCAGCAAGGGACCCGTGAGTCGCTGTCCTGGCTTCCCAGGACACAGGTCCTGGACCTGGACGGATGGCAGGGCGAGGCAGCAGCGTGGAGGTAACGGGCTCTCCTGAGTTGAGGAGCTGGGGCGGAAGAGGCTGTGGCTAGCACCTGCCCTTCCTTGTTCCTCGGCCCCGCCCGCGAGCCTGTCCTTTGGTCCTTCATGCCAGGAGGAGGAGGGCAAAACAAGCTGTGCATGGTGGCCATGCCTGCCATCCCAGTACTTGGGAGGCTGAGGCAGGAAGAGCACCGAGTTCAATGTCGGCAAGGGCTACATACATAGCAAGGCTCTGTCTCAAAAAACAAAATTGGGCCGGGAAGATAGTTCAGCCACCTGGCAAGCATAAGGTCCTGAGTTCAATCCCTGGTGCGGAAAAAAAAAAAAAAAAAAAAAAAAAAAAAAAAAAAAAAGAGGGCAATGTCCACGACGAGGAACCGGCTCCTTTCTGTCTTTTCCTGTTCTCCTTCGTAGGGAAAGAAGGAAGACAGAGCTCGACTGGATCCCATTGCACAGGCGTCGTTCAAAGTCCGGTTCTGCCTCCCGGACCAATAAATATATAAAACAAAGCCCGAGCAGGCAGATGCTGGGCTCAGCCGCCGCGGTGCCTTTGGTCTCTTCTTGCTCAGAGCGGAACGCGAGGGCTCCGAGGCATCAGGTCTGAGGCAGGGAGGTGACGCTCGGTCAGTCGGCCGGGGCATCAGGGCCGGAGACAGCGTCCCTCCGGGCCCTGCGGCTCACGCCATGTCGTCCTCCAGGCTGACCATCTGTCTCTGGACAGAGCGCAGGACACAGTTCAGCACGCACAGACACGGCCCGGTCCCCGCGCGGCCACCAGAGGGCGCTGCACACCCTGCGCAAGCTCCTTCCTCTCCTATGCTTTAGGCCCTGCGCCGGGGACTTTGCACTTGGCAGTACCCGCTCAGAGACGCCCACCGTGGACCCCCATCTAAAACCGCGCCTCTTTGCCTGGCGAGTGCAGGATCTTGAGTTCAATCCCCGGTACCATAAAAATAAATAAATAAAATCGCGCCTCCTCCCCCACCTCCTGGGCCCGGGGACCCCCAGCTCACCGAGGGGTAGGTGTAGCCGTCCTGGCTGCGGCAGATGTGCACCTCGTCCTCCGTGGTCTTCTGGTACACGGGGTTGTCAAAGTTGATGCTGTTGATGCTCTTGAGCCGCCAGTTCTTCCAGAGCAGGAAGGCACCGAGGCAGAGGAGTGATACCAGCCCTAGGCAGAAGTGACCGTCACATGCATGCTCCAGAGGGCAGCCCGGCCAGGCCAGGCCCCACAACCTTTTTATTTTGTTGTGCTGTTTTTAGTTTCTTTTTTTTTTTTTTTTTTTTTTTTTTTTGCGGAACCGGGAATTGAACTGAGGCCCTTGCCAGGAAAGCACCATCTCCCCGGCCCCCGTGCTGTTTTTAAATTTTACTCTTTTTATTGTTTTGAGGGAGGCCACCTCTTGCTACTTTGCTCAGGCTGGGGTCCAGGCTGCAATCCTCCTGCCTCAGCCTCCCAATTGTTGGGGTTACATGTGTGCACGGGACTGCCACTTTCTTTTTTTTTGCAGAACCTGGGATTGAACTCAGGCCCTTGCGCTTGCCAGGGAAGCGCTTATTCCACTGAGCCATCTCCTCGGCCCTGCCCCTTTCTTTTAAATGAAGGTGACCGTGGAGAGGCTTGCTTACCAATAGGGAGGGCGATGGTCAGGGCCCCCATGCCGCGCAGCTTCTTATCTCCTCTGCCAGCAGTGTTGCCCACGACTGTGGGGTAGAGGGAAGGGTGACAATAAAACCAAGATGTAGACAGGGACACAGAAAGCAGAGCAGGAAGGTGATGGTCATACGAGGAAAATGCCTGGCACGCCTTCCTACCCTGGCCTGGAACTTGCTGGGATCCTGCTTCAGCCTCTCAGTGCTGGAAGACAGGAGTGGCTACCACGCCCAGCCTAGAGTCAAAATGCTCAGGTGGACTGCAAGGGCTACGGCACCGCTTTGGAGAAGCCCCCGATAGGCCTGCGATGAAGTGGTCTTTCTAGAAATTCCACCCCTGATGAGGTTGCCCAGCCACTCCCAAGCCCAACCCTTCCTGTGTCCCCGCCCTTCACAGCTGATCAAGGTTTCAGCTAACTAGGGGAGGAAGCAGGATCTGAAACTTGCTCCTCCATCTATTCTCTAGAAAAGTCAGGGCTGCAGCCCAGGCTGCTCATGGAGGGCGGGCGCCCTCTGGTGGTCGGTAGCGCAAACTACTGGTGAATTCTCAGACCAGTTGGGGTTCAGCCAACTTCTAAAACAACTTGTGTGGAGGGTCAGGGGCGGACTACAGTCCCTTAAATAAAAGGACACCGTCTTTGCATAGAACTCCACCCATACCCGCACACCTGTAATGCCAGCACTTGGGAGGCTGAGGCAGAAGGATCTCCATGAATTTGAGGCCAGCCTGGACTACATAGAGACCTCAACTCATAAAATAAAAAAAATAAAAAAATAAAAATTGAAGAAACAAGATCTAGGGGCTAGGGTGTAGCCCTATGCATGTCAGGCTAGTGTTCTACCACTTGCTAAATTCCCAATCCATTAGAAGTTATCTACTTAGCTATTTCTTTTGTGGTACTGGGAATCAAAATGAAACACTTTCTACCACTGAGGTACATCCCCAGCCTTTCTTAGGATTTTATTTTGGCCTCCAACTTGTTTTGTTTTTGTTTTGTCTTTTTGAGACAGGGTCTCACTATGCAGTTCAGGCTGGCCTTAAGCTCACTTTGTAGCTCAGGCTGGTCTCGAACTCACAATCCTCCTGCCTCAGCCTCCTGAGTGCTGGGATTACAGGCATGCGCCACCACGCCCGGCCTGGCCTCTAACTTGTGATCCTCCTGCCTCAGCCTCCCAAGCAGCTGGAATCATATGCCTATATAGCTAGGCATATGCCACTGTGCCCAGCTAACATTAGACCCATTTTACATGCACAGAAACTAAGGCTGATGAGACAGACTCAACAGTCCCAGGGAGCCCAATTCCTCCATGACTGTATGATCCCAACCCTTACCTTGGTAGGACCTTGTCACAGACTCTGCTGTGCTGAGCCCAGGGGTGGACACAGGCTGCCCAGACGTGCTGGGCGTGGGCCGCTCTTCTGTGTGCTGCTTTGGTCTGCCAGTGGGAGGCTCCAGGGTGGTCATGACAGGCTTGGCCTCTGCAGGAGGAAGTCAGCGTTTCCTGAGTGCCCCGGGCCTGGTGCCACTTTCTATTTTTTCGAGACAGGGTCTCCCTTTGTAGTTCAGGCTGGCCTTGAACTCACAACCTTGCTTTCCCACTGAGGAGCAAAGAGGGCTCAGAAGGTCCTAGTTGTGGGCCATGAAGCCAGACCCATGGCCCTACCTGTGTGACAGCTCCTCATGTCCTTGGCCAGCACTAGACCATCAGGGCAGACACAGGTGAACTTGGGGGAGTGGGGGTTGATCTGCGGGGCTGGTAGGCACAGGTACTGGCAGCCGCCATTGGGGAGGGCTGTCCTCTCACACCAGTTCACTCCTGGGGTGGGACAAGAGAGCAGTCAAGGTGAGACTGAGACGTCAAGCAGACTGGAAAACTCTAGAACGTTCCAGAAAAAAGAATTTGGGACATGAGGCAGGGAGGATCGAGAATGTTCTGTGAAAAATCTGGAATGTTCGAGAACATGTTCCAGACAATTCCAGGGCACTGCAGATAACTTTGGAGACTAAGGATACAGGCGATCCATCTTTACCTTTTGGCTGTGAGACATTGTGGAACAGGACGATATCTGCAGGCGAAGACAGGTTTTCAGCCACTAAATGAATGTCTAAGCCTGTGAGGCGGTTGACACTGAAAATGGCTTCATTTATGATGTCTGTCCAGAATATTTTGTCCTAAGCAGGCATTAAGGAATATGGTAAGTGTCATTGGCCACTGGGATGGGACACAGCCCAGGGTCCCCCCAACTTGGAGAAACACCATTAGGTGGTAGAATCATTTCTTCTCATTTTGCTATATAACTGTGATGAAAACACACAACGTGCAGTTCAGGCTGGCCTTAAGCTCACTTTGTAGCTCAGGCTGGGCTCGAACTCACAACAATCCTCCTGCCTCAGCCTCCCAAGTGCTGGGATTACAGGCATGCGCCACCAGGCCCGGCTAACTTTATTTTTTTAGTACCCTTGTTTCCTGGTGCTGGGGATGAGACCCAGAGCCTGGTGATGGTAGAGCTCCTGACAGAGCTCATTTCTTTTTTTTTTGCAGAACCAGGGATCGAATTCAGGCCCTTGGGCTTGCCAGGAAAGCACTTATTCCATTGAGCCATCTCCCTGACTCCAGAGCGCATTTCAAAATGAAAAATACAAGGCCAGGCGTGGTGGCGCACGCCTGTAATCCCAGCACTCGGGAGGCTGAGGCAGGAGGGCTGTTGTGAGACCAGCCTGAGCTACAAAGTGAGCTTAAGGCCAGCCTGAACTGCATAATGAGACCCTGTCTCAAAAAGACAAAAAAAAAAAAAAAAAAAAAAAAAATACAACTGTCTTGCTAACTTGTCCAGGCTGGCCTCGAACTCCTAATCCTCCTGCCTCAGCTGCCTGAGTAGTGGGGATTACAGGTGTGCACCAGTGCCCAGCTTCCTCGTAAGCATTTGGAAGGGTGCCATTCAATGGCACTGCATGGGACAACTGCCCCTTCCAGCCACCTTCAGTCTTTTTCATCCCTGCTAATCCATAGCTGTCCCCATTAAAAACAGGAGCCCCCACTCCACCAGCCTGACCCCTGCCACTGAGTCTGTGAATTAGACCAACAGGGACCCCAGGTAAGTGGGATCACAGACCAGCATAATTCATTCCACACAAGGTCCTAAAGGTCCAACCACGTTGTAGCCTTCAACTTGAGATCCTCCTGCCTCAGCCTCTTAAGCGCTGGGACTACATGCTGGTGTCTTCATCTCCTTATTCATGCCATCTGGCATCTTGGGCTCCTCCCCACGTCAAAATGACCATGAAATTGGTAACATATTGAACTGATTCAGGACATCCAGGAGGCCACAACAGTGCCAAGCAGACACTCACAAAAGAGGACTCCCAGAACTCTCCAGAAACTGATGAGAACACCTGCACGTGGTGGCGCACGCCTATAATCCCAGAGCTCCTGAGGCTGAGGCAAGAGGAGCGCTGTAATTTCAAGGCCAGCCTGGGCTACACGAGAGTTCAAGGTAAACCTAAAAGTGAGACCCTATCTCAAAAGCCATAAAAGTGACAAGATTGATCAGCGTGTTTGAAGGGAAGGACAGGATATGGAGGAGATGAATGCGCTGTCTTCTAGAGGCAGGGTTGCTATGCTGTTCAGGCTGGCCTTGAGCTCACTTTGTAGCCCTGGCTGCTCTTGAACTCCCAATGATCGTCCTGCGTCAGCCTCCGGAGTGCTGGGATTACAAATATACACCACCACACCTGGCTTTGTAATCGTTTGGGTTTTTTTGTTGTTGTTGCAGAACCAGGGATTGAACTCAGGCTCTTGCACTTGCCGGGAAGCACTTATCCTACTGAGCCATCTTCCTAGTCCCTGTAATTTTTTTTTTAAAGACATGAACATGGGGTCACACCTCATACCCAGGCTAAATCAGCAGCTATGACTTCTCTACAATTCCCAGGTCTCACCTCAAAGATGGCCAAGGACAAAGGGTGGGCTAGCTGCTTCTCATCCTCCAAGATGGTCTTCCTGTTCCCGCCATTGACATCGATACTGGAGATGGAGTGGAGTTTGGAGTCAACCCAGTACAGGCGGCCGCTAGAAAGATCTAAAACACACAGGTGAAAATGAAATAAAATCAAGTCACAGATGGAGAATGAATGTTTACATGTGAATACCAGAGGTTAGAATAAAGGGCTCATCAGACGGATCAGAAAATTCCAGAAAGTTCTAGAAAATTCCAGAAAGTTCTAGAAAACTAGGGCACTGACGGGGATGAAATAGGAAGTGCAGTCTTTCAGCTGGGTTATCTGCCTCTCAAATATGAAGCCCTCAAAAGCCTGGGAAAGAAGAAGCTCCTTAGTAAAGGAGCTCTGGGGCCAGGGAGATGGCTCATTGGAATAAGCGCTTCCCTGGCAAGCGCGAGGATCTGAGTTCAATCCCTGGTTCTGCCAAAAAAAAAGAAAAGGAGTTCCATCCACCTTGTCACCCTGAAGCCCACACCAAGCTTTGATTCAAAGGCCTCATCCCATCCTGGAGATTCTCCCAGCTGGGAAAGGGACGTTGTACATCCTGCCTGGGCTGATTTAGGAGCAGGTGGGACTCCGTCTTGTCCTCTAGAGGGTGTCCAACCTTGTCAGGGACAGCCCTTCCTTGAACGTACCCAACGTGATGCCATTGGGCCACTCGATGTTTTCTGTCACGAGCGAGTAGACATCCACGCCGTTCAGGCCCCCTTTCTCGATCTTGGCGGGCACCCCCCAGTCTGTCCAGTACATGAAACTGGGGGACAACAGGGAGAGCAAATGAGGCCGCTCGCGGGGCAGGCCCCGGTGGGGCTCACAGAGCGCGGGAGGTGGCTTTGCTGGGACCCCCCCCAGCCCATTTTTCACAGGTTTTGCTTTCCTTTGTTTAGTTAGTTTTTGGCATGGGGTCTTGCTGTGCAGCTCACACTGGGCTCGAACTCGCCACCCTCCTGCCTCAGCCTACTAAGCCCTGGGTCTGAGAGTGTGCACCACCACTCAGGCTGTCAGTGTTCCTAATCTGTCACTGTTGTTTGCTGCCCTCTTCCTGTGCCTCATCTGTAAATTAGGTTTCACCGCAGGCAACAGATATATGGCCTGTTAGTGCCAGGTGAGGCGTCAGGCACCCACAGGGGTCTTAGACTGTGGGTACCACAAACGTTGCCTGAAGCCACGCAGCTCTCTTGTTCGGTCTGGGTCCAGGCAGGACATTTGTCCCAGGGGAGTGCTGCTCTGTAACCTGCCCTGCCCTTCCAGGTGTGGATACCCAGGAGGCTGAAGCAGGCAGATCCCCTTGAGTCTGAGGTGGTCCCAGTTACATAATGAGTTTGAGGCCGGCCTCACCCATGTTCTCTGCCCCTCTCTCCCATACTGCTGCTGTACCTCTGAAATTGTGAAACTGACCCCCCGCCCCCATGGTCAGGGGGCAGATATGGCCTGACAGGGACACGTAGAGCTTTGCACACATGAGACCCTCAACTAATCTCACAGGGGAGCTGCCCTTCGCCCCTCTGCGTAGCCTCACCTGGCTTGGAAGGCTGGGTCTCACATACAAAGCAAATTATGATTTTCATTTCTCATTTCATGTCTAATCTATGACTACAATTCAAATCTAATATACTTCGCCAGGCATGGTGTCAGCTCCTATAATCCTAGCAGTCGGGAGGCTGGGGCAAGGGGATCAGTCTGGCCTACACAGTGAGCCCAAATCCAGCCACAACTACATAGCAGGCCCCTGTTTGAAAAAACAAACAGGGCTGTGGCACAGCCCCTGCCTGGCAAGTACAAGATCATGAGTTTGATCCCTGGTACCAAACTAACTAATACACCGTGATGCCAGGCACAGTGGTGCGGATCTGTAATCCCAATTCTTCAGGAGGCTGAGGCAGGAGTATCACCAGTTCTAATCCAGCCTGGGCAGCTTAGTGAGTTTCTACCTCAAAAAATTAAAAGGTTCGGATTGTGGCTCAGCAGTAGAGCTCTTGATTAGCACTCAGAAGACCCTGGAGTCCACACCCAAAATCCCTCTGGAAAAAAATACAAACAAAACTAATAAATTCTGAAACCAGAATACACAGGTTGGCTTTCTTTCTTTTTAGAAAAGGCCTTATTGCATAGCCTAGGCTGGCCTCAAACTTACAATGATCCTCCTGCCTCAGCCTTCTGAGTTATTTCCTGCCCACTTGAGCCCTGCTCAGACCTCTTCAAGAAGCTCAGGACAAGCCCCACCTACCCAGGACACAGACATTTCTGTCACCAGCTCTGGGACCCCGGGACTCTCCCCTCTGTCCCCACCAAGCTCTGAAACACGCACGTACCCATGCACAGGGTCCACCACAATGGCCCTGGGCTTGGACCCTTTCTTCTGGAGCAGAGTCTTCCTCTTCACGCCCCTGGTGTCGGCCACAGACACCGTGCCAGGGACAGAGTCTGTCCAGTAGATGTTACCATGGATCCAGTCCACAGCCAGCCCGTCGGGGGCCTGGAGATCCCCACCGATGACCGTGTCATGGGCAGCCACGTCGGAAGCTGCATCGATCTGGGTGCTGAGGCGAGAGGCGGTGGTGTGTCAGGCTGGGCGCCTACCCAGGTGGGCACGGCGCACACGGTGGGCACAGCTGGCGCTGCTCACCTGTAGATCTTCCTCTGGGACAGGTCAGACCAGTAGAGCCGGTTGCTGGCCACCTCGGCATCCAGGGCCACCGCGTACTTCAGGTTGGAGATGAGGCTGGTGTACTCGCTGCGGTCTGGCGTCATCTTCCGCACCTCATGGTGGTTGGTGAAGAGCAGGTAGGCAATGGAGCCTGGGGACCCGGGAGGGCAGTGCGGGCGGTGAGGGGACCCGAGGGGACATGGTTTTCAGGCCCTGAAGGCTGAGCCCGGGGGTTTCCACTGGTGAGCTCCACCCTCACCCCTTCCCATATGCTTTGCTTTGAGCACATCTGCTAATCCACTAAGGGCTCAACCGGGTTGAAGCTTGGGGTCCTCCTGCCTCAGTCTCCTGAGCACTGGGACCCCGGACGAGCTCAGCCCTGCCTCCCGCTTACCGACAGCCTTGCAGGTGCTGGTGCTGGGGTCCATGTGGAAGCCGTCCTCACACTCGCACTTGTAGCTCCCCTCCAGGTTCACGCACAGCTGGCTGCAGGTGTCGGGGTCCTGACACTCATCGATGTCTAAACAGAGAAGGGGGGGGGAAGGTCTCACTCTGGTGCTCAGGCTGGCCTCAGACTCACGTGCGGCCCAGGCTGACCTTGAACCTACTGTGACCCCACGGGCTCAGCCTCCCAAGTGCTGGTATCACAGGCCTGTACCACCACGCTGGTGACCAGTCATTTTTAAAAGCATATTTTGGGCCAGGGACATGGCTCAGTGGAATAAGTGCTTCCCTGGCAAGAGCAAGAGCCTGAGTTCAATCCCCGGTTCCCACCCCCAAGAAGCATATTTTGGGCCAACCAAATAGCTCAGCGGATTAAAGCACCTGTGAGCAAGTGAGCACAGGGGCCATGGGTTCATCCCCACGCCTGCTGAGCCAGCAATGGGGACTAGGCGTGGTGGCATGCGCCTGTAATCCCAGCACTTGGGAGGCTGTAAACAAGCAAATCACTATGAGTCCACTCTAGTAGTGAGACCCTGAACATCCTGTACACCCTTCCCTAAAAAAAAAAAAAAAAATAATAATAATAATAATAATAATAAAATAAATAAAAGCATATTTTACATTCAGACAGGGTCTTATTAAGTCACTAAATTGCCCAGACAAGACTTGCACTTGAGATCTTCCTGCCTCAGCCTACCCTGTATTTTTTTTTTTTTTGTCTTTTTGAGACAGGGTCTCACTATGCAGTTCAGGCTGGCCTTAAGCTCACTTTGTAGCTCAGGCTGGTCTTGAACTCACAACAATCCTCCTGCCTCAGCCTCCCGAGTGCTGGGATTACAGGCATGCGCCACCACGCCCGGCTTACCCTGTATTTCTTTAATGATTCACTCAAGACACCAGGCCTGCATGCTGGCCCCGCCCCCAGGGCACCCGAGATGGCAACTGAGACTGGGCATGGTGGTGTGCGCCTGTAATCCCAGCACTTGGGAAGCTGCAAACAGGAGAATCACTCCCTATATAGTGAGACCCTGCACACCCTGTATACCCTGTACCAAATACATTAAAAAAAAAAAGACACAAGGCAAAGCAGGTCAGTCTCGTGCTCCCAGAGGTGCCCTTGTGACCTCTGTGAAACCTGGAAGAGAGCCCCAGGATAGGGGGCAGCTTTGTCACCCATCAGACATAGGGGCAAAGGGGGGCAGGGGCGAGGTGAGGGAGGCCCACAGCCGTCCTCCTCAGGCCTCACCTTTGCACTGCTGCTGGCCCTCCAGGTGGAAGCCGTGCGGGCACAGGCACTGGTACCCGATCTTGAGGTCGTTGCAGATGTGGGAACAACCGCCGTTGTTGTTCAAGCATTCGTTGGTGTCTGTGCAGGGTGAGGAACACAGCTGGTCACCCTGGAGCCTCCAGCCACCCCCTCTCTGCCACCCTAGAGAGAACTCTTGCTAAATCACTCAGTGGCCAAGTTGGGCTCAAACCCTCCTGCCTCAGCCTCCCCTAGCGTGTGCCTTTGTGCCAGGCTATGGCTATGCAATTTAGGCAACTCGCAGGCCTTGCCCTGGCGTCTTCCCCACCCACCCTCAGTAGCCACCGGCTCGGTCCCAGTCCCCCTCACCACACTCCTTGAGGGGCTCGTCCGACCAGTCGCGACAGTCCCGGGCCCCGTCACACACTCTCTGCAGGGAAATGCACTCCCCGCTGTGGCATTTGAACTTGTCGGGGCCCTCACAAAGTGTCACTGTGGGAGACAGAGAAGAAACTCAGGGCTGCAGGTGCTGGCTGGGCCTCTGCATCTGGCGTCCAGCCCGGCCAACTCAGTGAGACCCCGTCTCACAACAACAGGGCTGGGGGTGCCGGTGTGGCCACACTCCACCCGCCCGTCTGGCGGCCAGGGCTCACCATTGATGCAGCCGGCCTCGTCACTCATGTCCCTGCAGTCATGCACTCGGTCACACTGCCGGCTGCCGTGGATGCAGGTGCCGTCCGTGCACTGGAACTCATCCGGGCGGCAGGTGGCCACCGCTGGAAGAGACAGCGGTGTCATTTCTCTGGGGCAGGTGGGGCAGCAGAGAGACAGTGGTCTCCTTTCTCTGTGGTGAGCCCCACGGCACCATCCGCACCTGGTCACTATGGGCTGGAGCCACTGAAACTGGAATAGGCCGGAAAGGTGGTACACACCTGTCTTCCCAGCACCTGGGAGGCTGAGGCAGGAGGATCACTTAAGAGTTTGAGGCCAGCTGGGCCACATGGAATTTCAATTTTTTTTTTTTTTTTTTTTTGGTGGAACCAGGGATTGAACTCAGACACTTGTGCTTGCTAAGGAAGCACTTATTCCACTGAGCCATCTCCCCACATGGAGTTTAAGTCCTGAATTACATATGTACCAAGACCTTGTTACTACACACATGTATGCACTTCAGGAATAAAGTGATTTCACAGCACTGAGGACAGAATCCAGGACCTTTCAGTGAGCACCATCCCCAGCTCTTGTTATTTCTTATTCTGTTTTTTTTTTTTCTTTTCTTTTGCAGAACTGGGGATTGATCTCAGGACCCTGCACTCGCCAGGGAAGCGCTTATTCCACTGAGCTATCTCCCTGGCCCCAGAATCAGGGATTGAACTGAGGCCCTGCGCTTGCCAGGGAAGCGCTTATTCCACTGAGCCATCTCCCCGGCCCCATTATTTCTTATTCTGAGACGGGGTCTCACGGAGTCAACCAAGTTACCTGGTTAGGCTCACACTGGTGGCCTCCTGCCTCAGCCTCCCTTAGAGCTGGGACGACAGGGGTGCACCCCCACCCCCCCAGAACAATCTGAGACAGGGACTACCCGGACCCACTGGGGCAGCTGGGGACAGGTGAGCCCTGCAGCCCTTACCACAGCCCTCCTCATCCGATTTGTCCCTGCAGTCAGGGCTGCCATCACAGCGCCAGCCACCGTGAACACACTCCCCGCTGCGGCAGTGGAACTCCAGCGAGGAGCAGGGCCCGGCGTTGCCCTGGGGGGCCAACAGGTCCCGGCCACCGCAGTTCTGTGGCCACTCATCAGAGCCGTCTGGACAGTCCAGGTCACCATCACAGGCCCAGAGCTGGAGGATGCAGGCTGAGGAGTTACACTGGAATTCGTTGCGTTTGCACAAGGGCATCGAGCAGGTGGCCTCATCTGAGCCGTCCAGGCAATCGTGGTCACCGTCACAGACGAAGTGCCGCGAGATGCACCGGCCATCCAGGCAGAGGAACTCGTCCTCTGTACACGTCTTGGTGGCTGTGGGGACAGCAGGGAGCCATGTCACCCAAGAGCCTCCACTCCAGTGCCACCAACTCTGCAGAGAGGGACACAGGAGGGTGCTATGAAGCCCAAGCTGGTCTCTAGTTTCACTGGACCCTCCTGCCCCAGCGCCCAAGCACTGGGGTGACAGGTATGCGCCACTGTGCCCGCCTTTGTTTTGTAGCACTAGGGATGAACCCAGAGCCTCAGGTGTGCCAGGCAAGCGTGCTACCACTGAGACACACCTCCAGGTCACGTAGGTTTTAGATTCCTTTTTTTTTTTTTGTGGTACCAGGGATTGAACTCAGGCCCTTGCACTTACCAGGCAGGGGCTTATTCTACTGAGCTATCTCCCCACTCGCTAGATTCCTCTTACTAAAGTGCATTGCTAGAAACTGTTGTTTGACTGTCATTACTGCAAAGGGCCGACTGTGCCTGATCTATAAACCATATCCCAAGCAAATGTGTTTAAGGAAAGCACAGTAAACACAGGGCTTGGCACTGCTCACGGCTCCTGGCACTGCTGGGATCCTGCACTCAGTCTTCCAGGCAGTGGGCAGAGGCTGTATGTACGTATGTATTTATTTATTTATGTCTTTTTGAGACAGGGTCTCACTGTGCAGTTCAGGTTGGCCTCAAGCTCACTTTGTAGCTCAGGCTGGTCTCGAACTCACAACAATCCTCCTGCCTCAGCCTCCCAGTGCTGGGATTACAGGCCTGCACCACCACGCCCGGCCCTAGAGGCTGTATTTAAAAAGACTGAGGGGCCGGGGAGATAGCTCAGTAGAATAAGAGCTTGCCTGGCAAGCTCAAGGGCCTGAGTTCAATCCCTGGTTCTGCAAAAAATAAATAAATAAACAAAATAAAATAAAAGTAAAAAGCCCGGAAAAGGCTAGGGTGGAGGTAGCTCCACGTAGGCACAAGGCCCTGGGTTCCATGCCCAGCAGAGCAAAAATCTACAAAGACAGAGGCCAAGGGCCGGCCCAACACTGGGCATGGTGCCCGCACCAGTGATCCTAGCACTTGGGAGCTGTGCACAGGAGGATCTCGGGTCGGGTCTGTGTAGTGAGAGCCCCGTACTAAATACATAAAAATCAAACAAACAAAACAAGGGGGCCCAGAAGCCGGGGTGGGGCATGCCCCGCCGCACTTACGGCAGCCCCGCTCGTCCGCGCCGTTGTCGCAGTCCTGCTGGCCATCGCACCTCCAGGAGCCGGGGATGCAGCGGTTCAAGCGGCCCCCGCAGCTGAAGTCGCCGGGCCTGCAGGTGGCGGCCACTGCAGCAGCGGTGGGAGGAGGTGGAGGAGGGGGGAGGAGGCGGGGGTCAGCCGAGAGCTGGGGGCTCCGAGGGCTCCGACGCCCCCCAGCTGCTGCACTTCTGTCCCCGCCCTCCCTCCAGACAGGGCCTTGCCGCGGAGCCCGAGCTGGCTTTAAATTCGTGGCAACCCTCCCACCTCAGCCCCCCCTCCCACCTCAGCCCCCCCTCCCACCTCAGCCCCCCCCTCCAGCACTGGCATAACAGGGTAATGCCACGCGAGGTGACATTAGCCTCAATAAAAAATATAGCTGTTGGGCGGGCCAGATGGCTCAGCGGACTAACGCGCTTGCTTGGGCAGATGCAGCGGGCAGGTTCGATCCCCGTGTACCATGTCGGCCCGCGTCGGCCCCGCCCCCGGGGGAATCTATGCATCGATCGATCTGTAGATTTAAGGTGACTCACGGCACGTTTCCTGGGACTCGTCGGAGCCGTCCCGGCACTCGGCTCTGCCGTCACACACCCACGTGTAGGAGATGCATGCCCCATCCTGGCACTGGAACTCGTTTCCCCCACACTTGGTTTCTGCTGCGGGGGAAGAAAAGAAAGTTGTTGCTCAACTCCAGAACCAGAAATTAACCAGGTTCCACTTCCTGCCAACCTGGAAAAAAAGAAAAAGAAAGGCACCTGGAGCCCCCAGGTCCTGTTGCTGGAAAATTAAAGCAGTGCAACAGGTAAAATTTCGTGAAACTACAAATAAAGTAGAAGATGCAATCAGTGATCATCTGCAAAAAGGATGACGTAGCAGATGGGGTAAGGGTCCAGCCTGGAATCCCATGCTTGGGAAGGTGAGGCAGGAGGATGGAAAATTTGAGCCTAGGCAACTTAGGAACTTAAGAGAGACCCTGACTCAAAATAAAGGATGGTTGAAGATGTAGCTCAGCGCAAAGGCTTCTGGTTTCAGAGTAGCGCTTATTCCACTGAGCCATCTCCCCGGCCCCAGGCCCTGGTTTCAATTTCCAGTACTGGGAAGAAAATGGCAGATGGCTCAGTGGAATAAGTGCTTCCCTGGCAAGTGCAAGGGCCTGAGTTCAAACCCCAGTTCTGCCAAAACCAAACATACACACAAAAAGAGATATTTGGCCCTAGCCTTTCAAGGTCAGCAAAGACTCAGGACATAGGAGAACCTGTACTGCAACATCACGAAACTCAGTTGAGCTCCAAATTTTCTGAACATGGAGATTATGGGGCCACAGAGGAAAGAGATTGAAGTTCTATAGTGTGCCTGGGGAGAGTCACATGGAGAGAAAACTTTCTCTCAGGCTCTCACAGAGAGAAAACTGGTCCAGCATTGGCCGTGACTCATCCACATGGATGACACAGACAAAGGATCTACAGAATAAGGTACAGGACTACAAGGTAAAGCCTGAGGGGACTTTATTGACCTCATCAGAAAGAAAAACTATATGTTTTGGTATATTGGTCTTGCTCTATCTAAGTCTTAGCCATCCAGCAGAAAAGTATAAAAATGAAGTATACATCGCGGGGCCATAATAATAAGTTAAGCTGTAAATGGCTATGGTTGACAACTTCTTTGGATAACTCACTATTGTTGTGGAATGCTGGACAGTGTTGGATTGTGTCATCGAGTTCAGGCACCTAAATTAGTTGAATGACAATGGAGTGCCCATCGTTGACATGTGTGGACAAAGGAAGGGGTATAGAAAGGAAGAATCATGATGTGTGTGTATGGACAATACACGGGATAGATAATGCCGTGCTTCTACATAATTCTATGAGAGGCAAGATTTGCACTAATGGTGGTTGGACAGGATATTATGTCGGCTTCTAGTACTATGGACAACCACTAGGAAAATAACAAGGTAGCAAGTATTAATTATTGAATCTTCGATGTAATTCAGGTATAAAAAATAAGATACGCAAACAGCTACACTCTCTTAATTTACTGATAAGAGACATACGGTATAATAATGTCTGTAAGTATATCATGTATGCACCTTCTATGATACCAAAACATTATGAAAAGTTTGCAATGCATTAATTTATCAAATCCATCTTGTCAAGGTATCTTAAAACTGTCTCATTGATATTTGTACTTCAATAAAATAAAAAATAAAAGATAAACTTTTGGTGTATTTTTTTATTTTAGGGAAGGGTCTACATGGTGTTCAGGGTCTCAATACCAAATCAGACTCATAGTGATCCTCCTGTTTACAGCCTCCCCAGAGCTGGGATTACAGGCACATGCCACCACACCCAGTCTCAATTGCCATCTCAGTGTGCCCTGGGTATTGAACCCCTGGCTCCTGCACCTGCTTGCAAGGGCTTTAATCCGCTGAGCTATTTGGTTGGCCCTTTGGTGTATTTTTAAAAAATCTATATGAGGGACCAAGGAGATGGCTCAGTGGAATAAACACTTCCCTGGCCTGAGTTCAATCCCTGGTTCTGCAAAAAAAAAAACTCTATACGAGACGTAGGTACTGTGGTTCACCCTGTCATTCCAGCTAGCAGGCAGGTTGAGGCAGGGGGGATCAGTATGAGTTCCGGTCCAGCCTAGACTACACAGTGAGAGCCTATCTGAACAAACTAAACAGACAGAAATCTTATCCACTGGGAGGCAGGTTTGAGACAGGCCCCACATGGCCACAGGTGGCTGTCATTAGCATTTCTGTAACCTGCAACTGCAGGATGAGCAACATGGGCCTGGCTGGATAACACAAAGACACCATGGCTGTAAAAGGAAATGAGTTTTGTTTGTTTTTTTCTTTCAAAGAATTAAGACAGGAAATATGAAGAAAGAAAAAAGCTACGAAAAATTGTCATATAGAGACCAAGGCACACAGGCCCAGAAACAAGGACAGTCATAACTGAAGACTAAAAATAAAATTTAAAAATGAGCTGGAGACATAGCCCAGTGGGAAGGCCTTGGGTTTAATCCTAGACATGGCAAAAACATGAAGGAGAAGAGAAACAGATTTGTAGGCCGTTGGGTGAAGCATGGATGTAGGAAGCCATATGAAATAAAGATCTTGAGATGCACGAGGCTTGGGGTCAGCCTGTCCTTATGGGCTTGTTTAGTTTTCTTTTTTTATTTTTATTTTTGGTGGAACCAGGGATTGAACTCAGGCCCTTGTGCTTGCCAGGTAAGTGCTTATTCTACTGAGCCATCACCTCAGCCTATTTAGTTTTATTGGAGACAAAGGAAACTATGTAGCCCAGGCTGGTCTTGAACTCATGGTGATCCTCCTGCCTCAGCCTCCACAATGCTGTGATGACAGGCATGTGCCACCATGCCTGGTCTTCTGTAGCTATTATTACACACAATGTACAATATGCATTGCTTATATTATACAGGTATATAAAATATAGCGACATCCATAGATTATTATACTTACCCATCCCTAATATATTCACATCTGACCACTACACATCTATATTATGCACACCATACGTCCAGATTTACTTTTTTTTTGTGTGTAGTCTTTTTGAGACAGTCTCACTATGCAGTTCAGCCTGGCCTTGAATTCACTTTGTAGCCCAGGCTGGACTTAAACTCACAACAATGCTCCTGTCTCAGCCTCCCTACTGTTGGGATTACAGGCGTGTGCCATTACACCCAGCTTCAGACTTACTTTTATGACTCTTACACATGTGTAATATGAAATTTAAAAAAGGGCCGGCCAGATTTAACTAAAGCGCCTGCTTTGGCAAGAGCAGGGACCACAGGGTTAAGCCCCGGGGTGCTGTGCCAGCCCTGCACCTGGGGCGCAATGAGACAGCGATCTGAGAGGGCATGGTAGCTCACACCTGTAATCCCAGTGTTTGGGAGACTGAAAACAGGAGGATCACTATGAGTACAATCTGTGTAGTGAGGCCCTGTAGGCCCTATACTAAAATGTAAAAATAAATAAATTTTAAAAAATAAAAAATATGGGGGCTGGGGAGATGGCTCAGTAGAATAAGTGCTTCCCTGGCAAGAGCAAGGGTCTGAGTTCAATCCCCAGTTCTGAAGGGGGGATATATATATATATATATATATATAAATTATATATATTATATATATGGATAACCACATATATAGATTTAACATATATGGCACAGATTTACAGTATGAATTTACATATGTCCATGCATGAATGGGAACAGTATGCGTATACAATGCATAGATATATACAGGCTGTGATTTGAATGTGGCTCTTTCCCTCCCAAGCTTCGACTTAAGTTTCCCAATGTCCTGATGCGGGAAGGGACGGGATTCTTTAATTTACTAGGTTAAGAGAAAGAAATGCATGAAGTTCTCGCGAGAAGGGGTTAGCCGTGAGAGCGGAGTATTTTAGAGCAGAAGTTGTCCTGCCCCTTTTCTCTCTCCCGCATGCGCAGTTCGCCCTTCGCTTCCTCACGTCTTTCCGTCAGTGTGGACACCGCCACGTGTGGACCATCAGAACTGTGAGCAAAACCTTTCCTTCATATATATAAAATATCATATAAATTCTTACATGTAATAAATACGCTATCTCTATCAATATCTAAAAATCTGCACTAATAGTGTGGCCCCTGGGAGCTTGGTGGCGCAGGACTCTGATCTCAGCGCTCGGGGTTGAGGCAGGGGTGAGGTAGGAGGATTTTGGGAGTTCGAGTCCGGCCTGGCCTTCATAGTGAGACCTTGTCTCAAAAAAACAAAAGGGAGCCTCTCCCAGCCATGAAAAGGGTGATGTCGCCCTTGCACCGCTAACCCAGGTGCACAAGTTTGTGGTCATCACGACTCTTGTCTGTAGCTCTGCAGCTGCCCAGGAAATCACAGCAAGAGGCCTTTTCTATTATTTGCCTCAGGGTAGTACTCAGTACTTCCCTTGCGCTTGCCAGGGAAGCACTTATTCCACTGAGCCATGTCCCCCGCCCCATGGAAGCCCAGCTTTGAGAGGCTGAGGCAAGAGGCTCTGGAGTTCGGGGAGGCCAGCCTGTGCTACATAGTGAATTCCAAGGAAGCCTGGGCTATTTAGGGATATGTAGAGAGAGAGAGAGACACAGAAAAAAAAAAAAAAGCAGCACAGCACAGGTGAGGACCTGTGGCAGGAAGCCTGGCCTTTTACCTATTTCTTTTCTTTCTTTACTTTTTTTTTTTTGTTCGGAACCAGGGATCGAACTCAGGCCCTTGCACTTGCCAGGAAGTGCTTATGACGCTGAGCCATCTCCCCGGCCCCTCCTTTTACTTATTTCCTCCTGGACAGCTTGCCCAGAACTCCCCGTTTCCCTGGGCCTGGCACATGAGGTTACAAACCGTGGCGGTCTGCTGGTTTCTCAGCCTTTTAACCAGAAGAACTCAAGGGACTGACGCAACCCTGTTTCTTCATCTGTGGAAGGGCCAAGGACAGTGTTTAGAGGGTAAAAGGACAGGGAAAAAAAAGAGCTCGGCCAGATGCGGGGGGTTAAAAACAGCAGTGTAAAAATAGCTGCAGGATGTGGTGGCTCCACCAGTCACCCAAGCACCCAGGAGGCTGAGGCAGGAGGATCGTTGCAAGTTCAAGATCAGTCTAGGCTCAGAGTGCGCAAGGCCTCCCTGAGCTGCACAGCCAGACCCTGCCCTGAAGAGGAATTAGGTTTGTTGTGGCAGCCCCAGGTGACAGAACAGGAAGTGGAGGAGAAGCAAGGGAGGGGAGCCTTGGAATAAGCGGTGGGCACCATCCCCCACGGCTCATCCCTGGGGGGGGGGGGCAAGCCCTGGTGACTCAGGGCACAGCTGCGGTCCGGTGAAGAGAGGAAGTGAGTCACCTTCTGGGCTCTGACACACAGATGGGGAAGAAAGCAGCTGGGATGCCAGGGGTGTACCATTAAATAGAAAGTTCAGCTAAGGGCCACTGGCCCAGCAGACCCAGGGGGAGGAGCCTCTGTCACCCCATCAGGCCACCATAGCTCTGGTGACCAGCAGTCCACGGCCTGGTCTTTGCATAGGAGCCCATTGTACAGAGAGAATACACCCAGGGAGATTGGGAATGCTAGTGACACCTGAAGACCCTTTCAGGGCTACCTGGTTACGGAGTGAGGTGGCGCATACCTGTGATCCAAGTCACAGGGGAGGCAGGAGGATACCAAGTTTGAGCACAGTCTGGGCCACTTAGGGAGACCCTGTCTCAGAATAAATCGGCTGGGGATGGCGCTGGGTTCAAGCCCCAGAACCATACTTACAACCATGTACCCACAGGGCAGTGAGCACCCCCCCCCCCCATCTGGAACACCAGGCCTTTCCTTGGGTGTAGTTTCCCAGACTTTTTTCTGCTGGTGACCCAGCCCGGCTCTGTCAGTGGCTGTCAGAAGGCATGACAGTGACCACTCCCCAGTGACTTCAGGGTGGCTTTAGAAGCTGAGAAGGAAAGCTTCCCTGCCTGTCCTCACTTAAAGGAGCAGCCAGAGAGCAGAGGGTCCCAGGAGGGGACACTGGTGGGGGCAGGGCCACAAACAGCCCCTCCCTGGCAGACACAGCAAGCCAGGTACACACTGTTCTTGTTTCCTGGTACCTTTTTGTGTGTTTTGTTTGGGGACTAGGTCTCTCAGTATAGTCCAGGCTAGCCTTGAATTTACTGTGTAGCCCAGGCTGGCCTAAAACTTGAGATCCTCCTGCTTCAGCCTCCAGAAGGCTAGGGTTATATAAGGTGCGCCATCACTCTTCTTTTCAAGCAAGATTTGTGTTTTTCTGTCTTGGTTCCTTTGCACACCAGCACAAGGCACAGCCCAGTGCCCCTTCAGCAGATCCCGGGTGGGGGGTGGGGTGGGCTAGAACCCTTGTGCAGCAGCCCAGCAGGGATAAAGCCTGCTTTCCACCTGAGCACGAAGGAAGTAAACATCTCTCCCTGTGGCCTCAGATCTCTTGGGTCATGAGGGGAAGGCCAGATTATCGAAACAGGGGAGAGTCTCACTTCTGCTTTTTCTCCCACATAAAGATCAGGCCACAATGCTTTCGATGTTTTCTTTCCTGTGCCAGCGAAGACGAGAAGACACGGGGGCAGAGAAGGCAAAATAATAGAATTGTTTTCTTTAAAACAAGACTCTGTTAGTGGGCTTGATGGCTCGTGCCTGTTATCAACCCCAGCACTTGGGAGGATGAGTCAGTGCGGCATACCAAGATCCTGTTTTGGGGGGCTGGGGAGATAGCTCAGTAGAGTAAGTGCTTGCCTGGCAAGGGCCTGAGTTCATTCCCCATTTCACCAAAACAAAACAAACAAACAAACAAACAAAAACAAAAAAATGTTTTTTACTGAGGACAGGGGAGTGGTTCTGTAGTAAGCCTTTGACTGGGTTCCATCCCTAGAATTTAAAAAATAATAAAAGGGCTGGCAAGATAGATCAGCAGTCTAAAGCGCCTGCTTAGGCAAGCTCTCAGGAACCGCGGTTCCATCCCCAGCACCACATGCCATGCCAGCCCCTGCCCCCTAGGGCAGGCTGAGCTGACCCCCTCCCGCAAAAAAAGAATCCGTGATATGTAGTGAGACACTGTAATAAATAAATAAAATCTAAAAAAAAATAATAATAATTTTTTTAAAACCACAAAACAAGTTCATGGGTCAGCATTTTTTCTCAAACAGAGTGAGCAGATACTGTTGCCTGTTCCTTTGGGGAGGGGTAGCCTGCCTCTCCCACACTGCTCTCGGAGGGTTTAATTCCACAGTTGCTTAGCAACAAAAGGATGCTGATGTTATTAATGTGCTTAATGTAGGGAAAAGGGTGACATCAACAAGGCCTAAGCCTTATCAGAGCAGGAACCATCCTGAGCCAACCAGTGAACCTAAACTAGGTGCAGTGGTGCACAGCTGTAATCCCAGGATTGAGGCTGAGGCAAGAGGGTTGCCAATTCCAGGCCAGCCTGGACTAATACAATAGTGAACATAATTCCTGAAAAGTTTTAATCTCAAAGCCTGTCGTATTTTTTTCTTGCTCCCAGTTGTTCCCAGAAGAAATGTGTGAGATGATAAAGAATTCCCCCAGAGGCATAGCACCTGGATCCAGAGCAGTTGCAGCCTGGGGTCCACCTGCAGGGCACAGCTCTAGGAAGAGTAGATTCTTATCTCCAGTAAGGCTGGGCTTTCCCTACTAACACTACATTCCTAAAGCCCCAAGCAGGCCGTCTGGCTCCCTGAGGAAAGCTAGGGATCCCAGAAGAGCACCAGGGGTATAACAGCCCCCCCACCCCCACCCCTACCTCCTGCAGTGGGGGCATCCCAGCCCTCAGGAGTCTGAGGCAGAAGGATCTCCCAGACCAGCCTGGACTGCATATGAAGACCCTGTCTCAAAAGTCCACCAAAAAAACCCCAAAAACCCAACAACAACAAAAAACACCCAGTATTACAGGGCACCCAAGAGCCACAGATCCCCGCCACCCCAGGAGATGGAGCTGAGGCGGGCGAGGCTTGCCTGCGGCCTCATGAGCAGTACTAGCCTTTCATCAGAGCTGGTTGGGTGCCCGGACTACCCGGCACTGTGGCGAGTTCCCACGCCACAGACGTTCTGACCACTCCTGTCCCCTTCCCCGCGGAGCCCCACGTACGCAGGCTCTGACCCGCTCCTGCCAGGCAAGCGAGCGTTTTCTGAGAGAGAAAATGTAGTTGTTGCTGGGGCCGCGGCGTCCACACAGCTGACTCGAACACAAGCCCAGCATCGAGGACCTACTGGTTGCCTGTCCAAATCTAAATTCTCTTTTTTTGATGCAGGTATGTAGCCCAGGCTGGCCCCGGCCTCCCCAGACCTGAATTTGGGCCCACTCCCCCTTCTCTGGTGTGCAGCTCTGCCGAACCACCTGGGACCAACACGGTGGGTCCCCGAGTGCCTGCCCCACTAGGGGCCGCGGCGCAGCCACCACAGCTCCGTCTGGGAGATCGAGGGCAGCCTGAGTCGTGAGCTTGGCCCTGGCCGTGCGCGCTGAGCGGGCACCCACGTGCTCAGCGCGCACCGTGTGCCTCCATGAAAGTGGCGCGGTCCCTTCCGACCCGTGCGGGCACCACACGAGGCCAGCCGTCTCCGCCCCGTTTCAGCGGGGAGGGTCCATTTCCTCGCAGATCCCGCCCCGCGCTTCCATGCGCGCCGCCCCGCGCACCCACCTCCATCTCCCATTGGAGAAGGGGAGTGGCCCGAGGCTCGCCTGTTCTTGACGATGCCCAGTGGGAGCGTGGGGGCGGTGTCCCCATGTGCCCGAAGGGGAGAGGACTACACCTCCCGGTGCGCCCAGGTTGGGGGACGCACAAGAGGGGGACCCCATGTGGCCTCTCAGTGAGATCGCGAGCGGCCCTTGCCCTAGCGTGGCGGATGGGAGGACGCTCTCCCTTCAGCACTGAAGCTCCCCGCCCGGCACTTGCAAGCGGCCAGCGCCTGGTGCGGACTTGGGGGAGCCACGCCCCGGGACCCGGCACCCCGGACGCCCCTCCAGCCCCTGCGGAAAGCTCTCGAGCAGTGTCCCCAAGTATCCCAACGAAGCACTAGTTCCTTTCCTCTACCTTCCAAGACTAGACACCCGCACCCCAAGATCCGGGTCTCCCCGGCCCGGCGCCAGCCTCACCTGCAGCTCCCGCCACCAGGCACAGCAGCAGTGACAGCAGCGGCGCGGCGCGGCGCGGAAACCGGCTCTCCATCCCTGTCCTCATCCTGCGGACTGTGCGCCGGCAGGCTGGGTGGCTTTGAAAACGCGCGCGGGGAGGAGCCTGCGGTGGGGTGATTTTCAAAAGTCTACGCAGGCCGCCGGGGGCGGGGCCTGGGCCTGCAGGGGGCTCTGACCCTGCCCTGCACGGGCTTCCCTCGGGAAGCAAGCCGCGCCCGGAATCCAAGCCGCGCCTCCGCCTCACCCCGGCTCCGCCCCGCACTGCTGTTTCTCCTGCTGGGTGAGGAGCTGCGGGATCCTCCTCGCGGAAGTCCGAGCCTCGGAAGTCCCCGGCCTGGCGCCCACGCCTCGCCCTGGGTAGGGACGGGGTGCAGCTGTGCCTGTCGTTTGGTGTGTGATGGTGGTGCTGATGGCCTCAACAGCCATCGGCAGCGCAGAAAGCAGAAAGCAGGGAAGACGAGCCCGGCCTCTGTAGTTCTGGGCCTCGCTTCGGCTGTTCTGAATAGAAACGGCCCGCACAGCCGTTGCTCCCACCGCGGCGGGAGCACGGACGGCCCTGGGAGGACTCGGCGGGGGGAGGGCGATGCGCCGCGCCCCACTCCACTCGAATCAGCCGTCGGCTTGGAGGCCCGACCTCGGGGCGCGGTGGAGGGGCGCCAGGGCCCGGATGCAGGGCTTGTTCCGGTCACAGCTCCACGGAGAACAAATGCAAATCCGATACGGCGCTCGTGGAGTACTTGAAACCCCGGGAAAGGGTCTGGAGACCCCCAGGGTTTGCAGACTCAGTTGGGCTGGACTCTGTAGACACAGTTGTTGGAAAGCCGGGAGAGGATCTAGGCGGGGGGACACTGCAGGCCCTGCGAGGGTCGCAAGTGCTTTCGGTTAATGAAGTCTCCCTCTTCAATTCTAGTCCTTTTTTTTTTTTTTTTTTTTTTTTGTCTTTTTGAGACAGGGTCTCACTATGCAGTTCAGGCTGGCCTTAAGCTCACTTTGTAGCTCAGGCTGGTCTCGAACTCACAACAATCCTCCTGCCTCAGCCTCCCAAGTGCTGGGATTACAGGCCTGCGCCACCACGCCCGGCTTCTAGTCCTTAATCCAAGTGATTTCCCCCCCCCCCAACCAGGGATTGAACTCAGGCCCTTGAGCTTGCTAGGTAAGTCCCCCATGTGATTTTTAATAGGAACCAGGGGCTTGGCTTAAGAGAAATTGCAACATAAAACAAGTTGGGTTTGTGTGTTGAGTTCTCCTCTCCCCCCACCCAGGTCCTCTCATTTCTTTCCTTTTGCTTTTGGAGCTATAAATTGAAGCCAGGACTTCGCACACACTAGGCAAGTGCTCTGCCACTCAGCTACACCCCAAGTTCCCTTGGGACAAGCAGGTTGCCCAGGCAGGCCTTGAACTTGGGATCCTCCTGCCTCGGCCTTTCTTGGGGCTCCTGCTGACTACCTGGTGCTAACCCATCCTCTCCAGCAGCCCCACAGCTAGGAGGAGAAGGGGCTGCTTGGTGGGGACAAGGTGCACAGATGAAAACTTCATTGTGGGCAAACACCGTCCTCAGAGCTGGAGGCCAAGGTGACCCTGACAGCGCCACACAGTTGTGCAGGGGCTCCCACCTGGCCGCAGGCATCTCCAGACCCCTCTTGTCCCTGCCCCCTGAGGACAGAGCTGTGGTTTTTGAGTGCTGTCCTAGGTCGTGGGCCTCCGTGCTACGTGCTCTCAGTATAACCAGATCATAAGGTTGGAAGGGCTTGGTCCGCACAGGTGGCCCTTCTATGGCAGCTATGTCTCCCTTTAGCCTCTGTGGAAGACCTGTCTACCTGCCTTCTCTGGGGGTGGGAGTGCTGGCTCCGGGGAGCCCCAGGCCCTAGGCTCTGGTCCATCTGTCCTCCTTAGGGTGCTGGGATGGATGAAATCCCCTGTGTGCGGGCAAGTGCTCACCCTGAGCAGGGCCTCCAAGCCTGGAATCAGTAGTTCTAAAGTTTTTGAGCCAAGACGGGTGTGGTGAGGCGTGGCCATGCTTCAGGGAGGCTGAAGCAGGAAGATCACACTTTTGGACCCAGCTTGGGCTAACTAGCTTCAGGAGACCATGTGTCAAAATGAAAAATCATGAGTTCAATCCCTGGTTCCGCAAAAAAAAAAAAAAAGAGAGAGAGAGAGAGAGAGAGAGAAATCAGGGCTGGAGAGATGAGTAAGTGCTTGCCTGGCAAGCACAAGGGCCTGAGTTCAAGCCCTGGTTCTGCTAAATAAATAAATGAGAAATCAAAAGGCTGGGGATGCAGCTCAGTGCAGAGGCTCCCTTTACTCCCTAGTACTTTAAAAAAAGAAAAAAAGACAAATGTTGGACTGAGTTGTAATTGGAGAAGTCCCTGGAGTGGACACAGGAAGTAACAGGAAGCCTGGGGACAGGGCAAGTGGGCATCTCAGGTTGGGCTGCAGCTTGACCTTTCAGGGGGCTCTGCCCTCAGCCTGTGAGTCACGGCATGGGGACACACTGTGCTGTTGCTTTCTCTGCAGTGCTACAGTCCAAACGGCAAAGGGGGGTGGTGGGGCTTCGAGGAGGGCAGGTCCCTGCATCAATGGGGTCCCCTCTGTGACCTCCACTTTCTGGGTTTCCTTATGTTTCTCCCTCAGCCGAGAAACCTCCCAGGCACTGGGCATGGTGGAGCACACCTGCAGTCCCAGTACTTGGAGGCTGAGGCAGGAGGATCTCTGTGAGTCTGAGACCAGCTTGGGCTACAAAGTGAGCTCAAGGCCAGCCGGACCTTCATAGTGAGACCCTGTCTCAAAAAGACAAAAACAAAAACACCCCAAACCTTTCCAGGGACTAGGGACACAGCTGTGACCAGGATGAGGTTCTAGGATATCTGGGAAGATAGGTGTTCACACACAGGGGCCGGGCATGAAGACACACAGGGACTGTGGATGACCAGTCTCCTGGTGCTTGAAGGTGACGGGTTGAAGGAGCCGTCATCCCTTTGTTATACCCCCCCCCCCAACTGGGGATTGAACTTGGGCCCTTGTGCTGCCAGGGAAGTGCTTATTCTACCACACCATCTCCCTGCTCCTCTCCTGAACGTTTCGTTGAGATGGTCTCATCACGTGGCCCAGGCTGATTTCAGTTCGCAGTGATCCTCTTCCCTCAGCTACCCCAATGCTAGTCACCTTGCCCTTGAATTCCCTGTACCTTGTTATCATAGTAACTGGCCTCAAACTTATATCCCTCCTGCCTCAGCCTCCTAGCCAGGATTACAGGTGTGGGCCGCCACGGAGGGGTGTGTGTGTGTGTGTGTGTGTGTGTGTGTGTGTGTGTGCTGTTTCAATAAAGTCAAAACAAAACAAACTACACAGTGCCCTGCCAGAGGTGTTTTTCTCTTTAGATTCAGTTCCTATATTCAGGGGAGATTTCTTTTCTCTCATGTTTGCTAGACTCATGGCTGAGACCCTTATAAGAAAAGACAGATTGACAAGAGAAAACTATTGAGTTTTTTTCAGCCAGGGTCTGTGACCCAGCACAGCTGACTTTGCCTGCCTGGGCTCCCCGGCCCTATTGCCTCAGCCTCCCCAGGATCTGGGCTCCATGCTCCGGCCCTCATTCCTGGCATGCACCAGGGTCTGAGTGTGAGGCCCTTGGGCAGGGCCAGCAGTAGACAGAGTGACTCAGAAGAAGCAAGAAGGAGCCAGGAGGCTGGTTTGTCCCTGATTTTCTTGTGTCCTCGGAGATAAGGGCTTCTCCCCAGGGTGTGGGGAGGGTGCTTCTGGGAGTCTAGGTCCCAGTACAGCTCTGTGCCCAGGGCTACACTTGGGGTGGCAGCCTGAAGCTGGCCTAGCTTCTCTCTTGCAAAGTGTGTGGGGTGTCCCCTGGCTGCTTCCAGGGGGAAGGAAGGAGGCCACTGGGCACAGTGGCACACACCTGCCATCCCAGCATCAGGAGGCTGGGGCAGGACAATCTGTGAGTTTGGGCTACACAGTGAGCCCATGTGGAAACAGAAAAAAAGGCCTCTGAGACTGGGTTGCTGAGAAGGTGCTGGCAGAAGGAGGGGGCAGGAAAGAGTGACTGGGGGTTCTGAGGAGGTGCTGAGGTTGGAAGGGGCTGTGGAAGAGCAAGGACCATGGGCCTGGAGTGGAGAGAAAAGGGGAGGCCACCACGCAGGGTCAGTAGGATACCAGCAGTACTGCCATCTACATAGAGGGAGTTGGAGCCACGGAAGGTTCTTGAGCCAAGGAGAACCCTGTCTCCTGCTGTGGTTGCCAGGAATATGAGAGCCAGCAAGGACTGGAGTCAGGGGAGGTGACTGTGCTGGCCTGAGCGAGCCTTGGGCCTGTGGCCGGGCTGCCCAGCAGGGAGGCCCACAGGCAAATGGTGACAGCTGTAGATCCCGTGCCTCCCGGATGGGCCATTGTGACTTCTTTTGAGTTTCCTGAGGTTGGGGTGTGCTGCTGAAAGTGGGGGGCAAGGGTCTGGGAGGAGCCACACAGCTATGGGAGACAAGTTTATTTTTCTTTTAATTTTTTGAGTCAGAGTATGTTGCCCAGGCTGGCCTTAACCTCCCAACGATCCTCCTGCCTCAGCCTCTTGAAAGCTCCGGTGAAGCCAGGCATGGTGGCACAGGCCTATAATCCCAGCACTCAGGAGGCTGAGGCAGGAGGATTGTTGTGAGTTCGAGACCAGCCTGAGCTACAAAGTGAGCTTAAGGCCAGCCTGAACTGCATAGTGAGACCCTGTCTCAAAAAGACAAAAAAAAAGAAAAAGAAAGCTCGGGTGGCAGGCGTGCGCCTTTGCGCCATCTCTTGGGATTGGAGTTACCAGAAGGGTTGGAGGTTGTAGCAGGAGGCCCACAAGTGAGCTGGGGAGGGTGACCTTTCCTGCCTGCTGGGAGCAGGTCAGTGCTCTGAG